>JAMALN010000026.1:0-117798 GCA_023630115.1 Cutaneotrichosporon sp. PK4640 | reverse complement strand
ATGGAGTCCTCGGGGGCAGGGATCTTGGCGAGGGGCTCCATGATGTCGTGACCCTCGGCCTTGCGGATCTCGGAGGCGGTGCAGATCTTGCCGTCAGACTCCCGCCGGACCTGCCAGGTGGAGGAGTCGGTGTCACGACAGAGGATGCGGGCCTTGTAGGCGCGGACTGTGGTGAACTCGGCCTTGGACTGGGGGGAGTTGATGACAGCATAGCAGATCTCACCGAAGCGCCACATGGTGGCGAACTTGGGCTTGCGGTGGTAGATGATCTCCCAGGCAGTGCGGCCGTCCTCGCAGAGAGTCGTGGAGTTGAGGACGTTGCAGGCGTGGAGGAGGGCGTAGTCCCACCAGACATGGCCAAGGGCACAGCCATCGAGCATGGCACGGATGAGTTCGGCAAGGGTGCGGTTGAGACGTTCGGCGACACCGTTGAGTTCGTGCATGTAGGGTGGAGAGACGTGGTGCTGTATGCCCTTGTTGCGGCAGAAGCGCTTGAAGGCGTCGTTGACGAACTCGCCGCCGTGGTCGGTGCGGATGACCTTGATGGGGATACCGGACTGCCTCTCGATGAGGTTGACGATGTCGACGATCTCAGGCTGGACCCCCTCTGCCGACTTGTTCTCCAGGGAGATGCCGTAGCGGAAGCGGGTGTAGTCGGCAGCAGCGGCCAGCCAGAACTTGGAGTGGAGGCGGGACTTGGCCATGGGGCCCTTGAGGTCCAGGTGGAGGACCTCTCCTTGGGCGGAGCCACGCAGAGAGGCCCCCAGATGCGGGAAGCGGGTTGAGCGGCCGGCGAGACAGTTGTCGCAGTGGTTGGTGGTGAACGGGTCGTCCTTGGCCTCCTCGTAGGTGATGGACATGTCGGGGAAGATGCCGGACTTGATGATGTTGAGGAGGGTGGTGCGGCCCAAGTGACCGAGGCGCTGGTGGATGCGATAGAGGGGAGAGTCAAAGGGCTCGGGCTGAGTCTCCTCAGTATCCTCAGCGTCAGGCTCTTGGGCGGCAAGCTGGGCTGGCTTCGGCTGGACAAGGCAAGGGCGGCCAGTTGGTGTTTCGGTGAGAGGGAAGGTGATGCCGTTGCGGGAGAGCTGCATCTTGTCGAGGTTGAGCAGCCAGCCTTGAGAGCGGAGCTGTGGGGTGGAGATGATGTTGTCGGTAGTGTCGGGGCAGTGGTAGACGTCCTTGATGAGGGCCGAGCCACCCTTGCCGCGGACAGTGAGGCAGCCAGAGTGGGTGGCGGTCATGGTGAAGCGGGTGCCTGCAAGCTTGAACTCCCGAGGACTATTGAGCGGCTTGATGTCCTGGAGGAGGGAAGCGTTGCCGACGATGTTGTGGGTGGCACCGCTGTCGACAAGGATGGTGTCGGTGGTGACTGGGTTGGCGTGGAGGGCGACCTCGGCAATGTTGGCCAGGTGGCCTGAGCGGTTGGGCTTGTGGCGGTCCATGTGGCAGTCCTTGTGCCTGTGCGTGTCCTTGCACCAGTGACAGTTGTGGGTGGAAGGCTTGGGGCGTGTGGCAGTGAGGGCCATCTTCTTGAGGGTCTTGAAGAGCGAGATCTTGCTGGGCTCGGTAGCCCCGGTCTTGACAGGCTCGGTAGCCTTCTTCTTGTTCTTGACAGGCTCAGTAGCCCCGTTCTTCCTTGGCTCGGTAGCCACGGACTCGTTGAGGATCTTGACAGGCTCGGTAGCCTCGATGATGGCGGAGATGGCACCGATGCGGCCATGGGCACTGAGGATAGAGGCAGCAGCAGCAGCAGCAGGGATGGGAGGCGTCTTCTTGGGCTGGCCACGGCGACGGGCTCCGCAGTTGTCCATGCGGTGGCCCTTGTTGTGGCACCAGAAGCAAGTGATATCCTTGTTGGTGTTGCCGTTGTTGAAGTTGTTGCTGTTGCCGTTGGCCGGGCGGTTGGACTTGAAGTTGCGACGGTTGTTGGTCCTGCGGGCCTGGCGGTGGATGCCGTCCTTGTTGAAGATGACTGCGACACCCTCCTCCTGCTGGAGAGTGGCGCGGTTGTTGTGGTGGGACAGGCGGTCGATCTTCTCCTCATAGACACGAGTGAGAGACTCCCAGTCGTGCTCCTCCTCAGGCTTGGCGCGGAAGCGAGTGGTGATGCCGTCCTCAAGCTCAAGCGGGAGGGAAAGGAGGAAGAGCTCACACTTGTGTGCGTCGGTCATGGGGTGACCAACGCGGATGAGCTCTGTGGCGAGAGAGGAGAAGAGGTCGTGGTGCTCCTGCATGCGCTCGGACGTGACGGGGCCGGTGAGACGAAGGTTCATGAGCTGGGCATGAACATGGGCCCGCCGCTCAGCGGTGTCGGCACGGTAGCGATGGGTGATGAAGGCGTAGATGGTGGATGCGGACCAGAGGTGCTCGATGTCGTCGTGGATCTTCTCAGAGACGGTGAGGAGGAGGGAGGCTCTAGCCGAGCACTCCTTGCGCTCCCAGAGGGTCCAAGTACCAAGCTGGGCTGCCGTGAGGTTGAGATTGACGTTGGCGTTGGCGTTGGGAATGATTGCGATGCCAGTGGGCGGGGCAGCACCAGCGTACTGGCCGGCGGGACGGATGAGAGGGGCATGGTCGGGGTCATCGTTGTCGGGGTCGGGGATGCGGCGGAAGGGCTCATGGACAGAGCCATCTAGGTGGCCAAGCGCTCCTTTGTCGAGGAGGTAGGCGCGGATGGAGCGGTTCCAGGTGTTGAAGTTCTTCATGCCGGTGAGCCGAGGGACGACCTTGAGGATGCCGGAGACGGAGCTTGAATCGTTGGCGGACATCTTGACAGCGGAACTTGAAGTCGAGGCGAGTCGAGGCGAGGCGGAGGCTTGCGGCGGCCGGGTCGGGGTCGAGTCGAGTCGAGTTGAAGCTGGCGGTGAAGGTGAAGTGCGAGAGAGGATCTGTTGGCTCCATGGGGAAAAGGTGGTACCGGCCAGCTCTTCTTATGGTGCCGGGACGGCTGAGGGGACGGTGGAGGTGTCGGAGGCATGGGCCGGAGCGGGGATGCGTCGGACAGGCTGGCCAGGGTGCGGCGGAGGCATGAGGGGATGCGGCGGCGGCATGGCGATGTTACTGGCGAGCGAGGCGATGAGGCATGTCGAGAGCCAGGAGGTGGAGGGCTGGGGCTGGAGGTGCGTCGGACATGCAGGTGGTCATGGCGGGGCGGCGGCATGTAGCGGCCACGGCGGAGGCATGTTGTGTTGCGTCGGCGGCATGTGGCGGCCGCGGCGATATGTAGCGGTGGCGGCGGCATGGGCCGATGTGGCGGCTGGCAAGGGCGGCCTCTGGTTGGACGGGGAGGGCGGCCTCTGGTTGGACGGTGAGGGCGGCCTCTGGTTGGGCGGCCAGGTTGAGGACGTGGCGGCCTCTGGTTGGACGAAAATTTGATGGGGTGCAGAGCTCCCGTGCAGGCCTAGCCACAGTCCCATGGTGGTCACCGCAACACGACTTATGCTAGGCAGCGTGCGCAAGTTACCGGGAGGTTGGCAGACTCAGCCGCAGAGGGGAGGATGCAGGGCGCACCTGGAGAGGTGGCGAGCAGTGTCGGTCCAGCAGTTAGAGGGTACACCCGAGACCAGCGTAATGGAATGTCTCAGGACCATCTCGGGCGACACCCCCCTTCTGCTGGGACTGCTGGTGTTGACGGCGTGGCGAGCAGAGGAGAGAACACACTCGAGTCTGGTTTGGTGGAATGTCGCAGACCTGCCTCAAGCGACGGACCTCCCCTGCTGCCGGTGCCGTCGGTGACGGGTGCGACGGGCGCGACGGGCGCTCGCGGCGGGATCGAAGGCGGCGGCACCCGCGTGCGGTGCCGCCTCGCGGGATCGATCGGGTACGGCGGCGCCCGCGGCGCCACCTCGCGGTGTCGTTGGTATCGTTGGTAGACTGAATGACTCTTAATCTGTTGAGAATGAGCGATGCATGGAAGAGACGGCGGCTACGGGCTATGTATACGGGCGCGGCGTGCACACGCCGCGCTGACGGGTGCAAAGTGCACGGCGTCAGTTTGGCAACTTTCGACGGAAGCAAAGTTGCCACGTGTAGGCCACGGTCTCAACATTCTGGGGCTCCGCCTCGCACCCCCGCAGCTAGGCGCGCCGTAATCGCAGTGAGCGAGAGGGCTGGGGAGCCGCTGTTGGGCTTCACCTGTGAGTGCTGGCCATGATCCACGGACGCTCTCTCCCAGAACCTTGACCTTCGTCCCTGCATGGATGACAAGCATGCTCCGCCGAGCCGCGGCTCAAGCACTACTGTATCGCCCGGCGTTCCTCGCTCCCGCAGCAGGCTTCGCACGGGCGTCCATTCCGCACCGAGGCCGCAAGATGCGGCCGCTTGTCGATCCAGGGATGTCTCGGAACCCAGATCTGTCCTCACTCGGACTCGGCGACGCTCTCGTACCCGCTTGGCTGATGCCGCGTGCCTGTACTAGGATGCGGCGGGACTGATCCACCAGGTCCCCACCCTAATTCAAGTTAGGGATCCTCCAGGACGCCAATTCACATCCTCCGACTCCATCGGAGAGCTGCCCGTCTCCGTCACTGCCCGCCAACGGCTGCCTCGGCGGGTGCCGTCGGGAACCATGTGGTGGAAGCGACGGTGAGCGAGACCACTCTTTTGGGCGAACCACCTACCCACACGAGCTGTGGCAATGGGTGAGGAGGCGGTGTGTGGTGCGCTTAAGAGTGGGTGGGGCAGAAGGCAAGAGTGGCACCCCCACTATCCACCTCACCGACCCTCATAGCCAGCAGGGTCACGGCCGTGGGTGCCGGCCATGCCTTCGCGGGCTGCGTGCCCGTCAGCACGATCCCCAACTTGGCTGAAACCAACTTCCTCAAGGACAACATCCAGGAGTACCGAGTAAGAATGACCTCAGTCTACCGCTGACGGCAGAACCCCTGCACCAGCTCGGACAAGTACATGTGCTACAACACGCGGGTACGCGTGTGCTACTGGCACGCCACCAACGGGCTCACCAGCCTGGGCCGTTGGGCGAGGGGAGAGAGGGCGGCTGCGGGCGGTTCACCGTCGACATCCTCGACACCAAATGATCGAGCCGGGGATGTACGCCTCCAATCCTGCGCGCGCAGGAGATGCAGGACCGGCTGGACTACACCCTCGCCCAGCGGAGTCAACTCAGCGGCGCGATGCGCCGAGTTCTGGGCGCCCACCGGTACGCCGGGCTCCAGCCGTACAATGGCATCGGCGCCGACTGCTACTGCGGCCGCTATCCGTTCAAGTACTCTCCCGGCTCGTGCGGCAAGCTCACAGCCTGCGTCTTCACCCACCCCACCTCCGAGCGGCGCCGCTCAGGCGCGCGCGAGACGCGCCGAGATCGAGGCGGACCGCGTCGCGGAGGCTCGGCCGCCAGTGCCCGCCCGAGCGGGAGGCGTGTCGAGTGCTTGGAGGCAGGTTCGAGTGCATCGGCACGGATAGCGAGCTCGAGAGCTGCGGCGGGCGCCGGTACCGTAGCGGGGACGCGGGCGTTTAGTGTATCGCCCTCCGCGACGTCAGCCAGTTCGCCGTGGCGTGTCGTTGCCGGAGGTGCAAGGGCAAGTTGCATCCCGCCAACAGCACAGCTCGTAGACTCCATAGACGTCGGACACTGTACTTCTACCCTAGAACCATGCACTTCTATCTACCGTCCATTCCTGAACACCGAGACCGACCAAGATAACCCGGGGGTGTTTGGGAGATCCAGTGCCGGCGATTCTCAAGACCGTCAGCCATTAGCATTTCCTAATCAGCCATTACCATGACACCTACTCCTTCGACCCACACCACGGCTGCCACACACCTCGCAGCGCCATATGCTTCAGAGAACTGCTTGTTGGGAGTGATATGGGGGTCTATACGAGTTCTGGGATGCATAACGCCGAGTTGGTATTTTCGACCATCCGTCACAAGGCGTTAGTATGGCGATGTCGGGGAGGTGCGTTTACCAAACCTTCTCGGATCGGCTCCAAGCCAGTTCCAGAGCAAAGAGCAGGTCCGAAACCCCCCTTCTGGCCTTTCGCGCGCTCTCGAAACGTCCTGGTTCGGTGTAGATCGGCCCCCGCAGGTTGACGACCCAGGCGCCACTCCGACTCCAGCACTCATTCGCCAACCTCTCCCAACGGGATAGCTGAAACCCCGAGACGCCTCTACAGGGCCCCAATTGCCGTTTGAGCCGAGCGCGCTCTCCGTAAGCGTTGTGCACCGCTCCCCGCCTTGGCCGACGCACTGGACGGGCACAACGTCTGGAGGGATGGGAACTCGTAGGAGCCGCTGACCAGGGACCCTCCGACGCCCTGTCCCCCGCTCGAACCAGAGAACCGGCAGGAGGGCGGCGGGAGGCGCGGGAGCAGTTGGCTCCGACGCCGAGACCGAGCGCGGATCTCGGCGCCAATCTCGGCGATCTTCTGCAGATCAAGCGGCAGACAGGACCCTGAAGGCGGCGCGGCCCTCACCTTCTGGCTAAACTTTTGGGTGACGGGTAAACCTAAATCTTCCCCTGTTCTGTCGGCTGAAACTTCAAACCCCGCCGCCACGACTGGTCGGCGCGGCTGCGCGATGGGGAATGCTACGCGCGCGTGGTGGTACAGAGTGGCCTCCATCTAGATGTACAGTCTACAGTCTATCGAGTCTACCAGTTATGTCTCTCACGCGTCCGTGCCGACGCCGCCGGCGCCCGCGAACGCCGTGCCGTCGTTGTCGCCGTCCTCCGGGTCCGGGTCGTACTGGAACACGGGGTGCTTGCTCTCGTAGTTGACGTACGTGCGGAACGGGGTGGCGAGGCCGCCAGAGTGCCCGGGGCGGAAGTTGGCCATGCGCGCGCCGAGCGTCTCGGTCACGCAGTGGCGCACGACCCAGCCCGTGCACGCGATGAACTTGGTGTGCGGGCCGGCGAGCGCGCGCGCCGTCTGCGCCGTCTTGGAGAAGCACTCGGTGTTGACGTAGGGCGGGTCGACGAGCACCACGGCCGCCTGCACGTCCTTGAGCACGAGGTTCGACACGATGAGGGGGCGGCCAAAGTCGTACGCGCGGAACTCGGGGAACACGGCGAAGCGCGAGTCGTACTCGAGCAGGAGGAGCTTGTTGGGCACGCCCATTTTCTGCCGTCAGCCGCGGTTACGCGTGGGCTTACCTTGAGCATGAGGAAGACGCTGGGGCTCGAGATGAGCACGATCGTGCCCCCGTTCGCCTGGGCGACGCACTCGCGCGCGAGCTTGCGCGCCGTGTCCTCGTCGTTCCAGAACTGGCTCATGCCCCAGAGCTCGGGGAACGCGTCCATCGACCAGGCCTTGTCCGCGTCGGCGGCGGCCTCGTCAGCGGCAGCGTATGCGGCGGCCATCTCCTCGAGCGCCTGCGACTCGGCCATGAACTGCGAGAGCGCGGAGAGCGCGGCGGCGCTGAGCCCCACTTCAGGGGAGCTTCCGAGCGGGGCGGATGGGGGGTGGGACGCGGAGGCGGTGGCGAGCATTTCGGACGTGGACGACTGTGGGCGGGGCAGGCGATTCGGGGCTGTGTGCGGGGGCCGTCGAAAGCATCAAATTGTTTGCGGGGTTGATGGAGAGGAGTCAGAGCGCGAGGAGGGGTTAATATGGCTGCTGGCGGCGCAGCTTGGAGACGGAGTGCCGGCGCGCGCTAGATTTTTTCACCCTGGGGTGGGGGGAGGGGCAAGGCCCGCGGGACGGACTTGTTGATGGACCGCGTCATTCCAGCGGACTCTGTGTGCCTTGCCTCGGACTTGGTGCTGCTAAAGCGTTTCTCCTCGGCGTTGCGGGGTGGGGCCAGTGTCAACAAATTGCCCTAGATTAAGGGTCCCTGGATACATGTGCCGTTGCTTGGCACGGCGTCGGGCGACCGGCGGTTGAGCGCTCCCCCGGTGCCTGCCGACGTCGAGTGGGATGGTCGTGGAGGTACTCTCGGGGGCGAGACAACGCAAGCGTACCGAGCTGTGAAGGGGAGATTGCGGAGCAGATGTGCCTTAATTGGCCGAGATCTGGGTGGAGTGAGGGCGTGAGGGGGACGAATGCGGAGTGGAGCGGAGGTGGTGTGTGGGGTGACCCGCTCAAACTCCGTCACTCCGCCCACTTTCCGCATTCCTCTCCAAGTAGATAAAGTTGTGGGTTCTGCTCGCGACTCACGTCCCATATCCACGTCTACAACACATGTATTACGCTGCTACTTGAACGATTACCTCGTTAGGGAGACTTCTACTCGTCAGCGTCTGTCATCTTCACGACGTACCGCCTCAGCTATTGATGGAAGTGTAACCCTTGCGAGTGTACATCTTGAACTTGTCCTCACCGACGCGGCGGCGGAACTGTTTGGTGGACTCGAACCTGAGCCGCTCAATCACCTCGTCCTCCTCCAGACCACAGGACGACATCAACCACCCGATGACGAACTGGCGCGACGCCTCGGCGCCAATGATAGCGCCGATCTGGCTTGCGATAAAGCCCTCCGCGTTGACGAGCGTTAAGGCTGGCCGCGAAGCGTTGATGCTGATTCCCAAGTCAATGTAGGCCATAAGGCATCCGAGTAGACGGTCTGCAGCGTTGGCTTCAGGCGCCACTAGGGCGTAGCCGCCGGCCTTCCACCACTGTCCTTGGAACACGATGGTCGTCTGGGCCTGGCGCACAGGAATACAGGGGATCCAGGTCTTGTCCGGCAGACCACAGAGAACCATGGTCATCTGCTCCGACATGGTGGGCGGGACATATGTTGTTGTTTCGCCGTTTCCCACCCAGCAGACCCACTCTCGAGTTCGGGGTTTCGGCCCGTGTTGATGGCGATAGACGCTTCCGAGATCGCGCACTACGTCCAGTCTCGGGGAGTCATCGGAGTCATCGTCTGGCCACTCTGGAAGATCTCCCTCCCAGCGGCGCGTGACGCCATAGTCGAGAACCTTGGTGCACGCCTTGACGTCGCTCCAACCGAAGTCGGGCAGGCGAATCTTCGGGCTGGTCGGGAGGTACATCTTGGGCATCTCTCTGGGGCCGTTGGGGGTGATGATGATGTGGCGAAGAAGGACGGGGATGGCCTTGGAGCGGAGGTACCGGCTGGCCGAGAGGAAGGGGAGGAGATGGTGCGGCTTGAGGTTGGCGATGATGAGGTCCGTGATGAGGGGGTAGAACTGCGGGTCGAGCGAGATACGACCGGCATCGACCTCGGAGGCGAGCGTCGGGGCTGCCTCGGCAGGCTCCGGCGTGGGCATCGCGAGGGTTGCAGCGCGCGATTCGCCGGGTCCCGAGAAAGCACGAGGTTGCACTGCGTCCTGCCGGTGGGGAGTGGGGTTGGTGGAGGGGAGGGTCGTGTCCTGGACGGGCACGGACGGCGCCAAGACCGCTGTGGTGACGGGCGGCACCGACACTGTGTGGTGGGGCATGGCGGCGTGCTTGGGAGGTGCGCTGCGGAGGAGAACGACGTCCAGGTCTTGCATGTGCGTAAGAGCGACGAGGTGATGCTCGGGTGCCGCTGAGAGGAGCCGGGGATACCAGAGATGCGCTTGGAGGAAGGTGGGTGGGCGGTGGGGATGCTCAGTGCGGTGGAGGAAGGTGGGGCTACGTCACTCGGTCACCTTGTCGGGCTGTGGTCAGCTCGGCTGCTCCTTTAGCCACTCACACTGTATGGATGGACTGTGTGCCCGACACCACCAGGCGTGCGTGCGTACACCGGTGGGTGGTTGAGTGTGACGGCGCTTGGTGGCCCAGAAGCGGGGTTTGGCTGCTTGAGTTGGCCGCGCGTGACGCGGGTTGAGGGGCGCGTGGGTCGAACGGTACGCGAGGGAGCAGGCCCGCGGGGCGAGGGATAGCGGCGGCCGCGCGTGGAAGAGGAAGTCGTGGTGCAACGACTTGCTTCAGAGGCGCGGGAAGGTACGTCCAGGCAGCGAGTCGAGTTGAAGTGATGTGGTAGATGGAGACGAGTGGGTGATGGAGGAAGGTAGGCCATGATGAGCGTCGCTTCTGGTGGAGGTTCATTTGCTTCCGTCCTCGCTGGTTTTGGGGCTAAACACAAAGTTGGTGTTAAACACCGTCATCATGTCAGCTAAACACATGGATTTGCTAGCTAAACGTATCTGTTCACCATCCACTTTACAACCCAAGCACTTGCCGCTCGCAACTAAAAGTCCGCCTCGCTCCTCAAAGAGATGCCGACGGTGAACACTATATGCTCCTACTACTTGTTGATGCTCGGGTACCCACGCTTCGTGTACAGCTTGAACTTGTCGGCACCGATGTGGTTGCGGAACTGCTCGGTCGATTGAATCTTGACGTGCTTGGCTACATCCTCCACCTCCCAAGCGAGTGTCTTGGCGACGTGAAGCCAAAGCTGCTCGCGCAGGTCGACGTCGTCCAGCGCGCGATGGAAGGGGAAGACGAGGCCGAGAAAGTCCTCGCAGTTGACGACAGTGATTGTGCAGCCCCTCTCGGCAGGGAGAGGGCGGCGCGAGATCCTCTTGCTGATGAGCCGAATCATTGTTTCGAAGACACTCCCAGCAATCCGTTGAACGTCTTGACAAACGGCGCAGTTGTCGTCGTAGCAGAAAGACTTGTAGTATGGGAGACAGCCCCACCCATCGACGTCGCCGGCGTAATCCGGAAGGCCCGTGTACTGAAGCCAGCGGCCCTGGAAGATAAAGGTGATGTTGATGGGTTGTTGAGGGAGCACTGGCGTCCAGTGTGGTCCCGGAAGCTCGCTCATGATGAAGATGATCTTCTCCTTGACCGTAGGCGGTATCTCATCCCACGTCCAGCCGGCGACGAGCACCCACTCCCGGCAAGGAATGTCTGGAAGGTACCCGGGGCTGTAGACGCGGCTGTGATCTCGGACTAAGGCCACCTGCTCCAAGGACTTCAGGGCAGATGGCCACACCTCCACCTCCCGCGCAGTGGGCGAGACGTCGAGGACCTTGACCGAGCTCTTGACGATCTCCCACTCGAAGTCGGGGAGCCGAAGCTTGGGCCATGTCGGGAGGTAGAGCTTCGGCCTGCTACTCTTGTCCTTTGGAGCGACGACGATGTGCCGAAGAAGATGGGGGATGGCCTTGGCGCGCAGGAAGCGGCTGGTGTTGAGGAACGGGAGGAGCTCGTGGACACCGAGGTAGGAGATGATCGTGTCCGTGATGAGCGGGTAGAACTGCGGGTCGAGGGTAAGGGGGGCTGAGGGGTGCGCGGCGGTGAGGGGGTCCTCGGGCGCGTCGTCGAGCGCATTCATCGCCGAGGCACGGGGCTCGGGTGTGGCGGACATAGTGCCAGGCTTGCGAAGACTCGCGGGTCGGGGGCGCAGTGTTGCGTTGCTCCGAGTCAGCGGCGTCCTCCGAGACACTCACGCCGCACACGCCCGGGGGCCCTTCCGCTTGGTGGCTTGGAAATCCAAAGGAGGCGACGTTGTCGCCTCGGAGGGTACGCGGAGAGATAGAGACGGCAAAACTCTGGGATTGGGGCAAGAGGTCCAAAGAACAAGCGCGGTCAGAGTGGCGACGAGCTTGGTGGTGAATAGAAGCGCGAGGGCGCCGCGGGGTTGAGGGGGAGTGGTGTAATGTGGAGAGGGGCCGAGTGGGAGATGATGAGGCTAGGAGAGTTGGCTGGGATTGGAGGAGATGGTTGAGGTGGTGATGGGGAAGGTGACGGTTGTGTTGATGATGGGTGTCCACCAGCGGAGCCGCAAATGCTTCCGGGACAATCGGCTATACACCAAAACACACAAGTACATGAACTCTACCCACAACTCAGCTATCGAGCAGGCTACTCGCTTCTCCTTGTACAAGGCCTACAGCCCGATGATTTTGATGTAGAGCACACTAACGGTGGGCCGGCACGGCGCGCGCTGCGTCTTCGGAATCACGTGGAGCGTAGTTGAGCTTGATCCACATGTCGAAGGTGCGGTCGCCGACCCGGCCGCGGCACGCCTTGCGCGTCTCGAACTCGATCTGCTTGCTGACGATCTCCTTGTTTAGAGAACTCTCTTCGGCGACCTTGGCAATGAACTTGTTGCGGGCCGAGGTGATGCCTTTCTTGGACAGCATGTCGCAGAGGAAGGTGCTGGAGCCGACCAGCCGGAGGGCGACATGGTCGGGGGCTGCGCCGGCGGAGACGCGCTGTGCAGCGAGTTTAACGAGGTCCTTGAAGAGCTCTTGGCCGAAATCACGGAGATCCATGCAATCGTCGCAATCACCTCGGCACTCGCGATTGTACCAGTTGGCGAGCCGTTCGTAGTAGCAGCCGCAGTCGCTCTCGCCGTCGCAGTCGCTGCGGTAGTCGCAGTCGGGCACATAGTCGGACCCGTCGTCTTGGTAGAAGGTTGGGCGAGTGTGGGGATGTGCTTCGTGGTCATAACGCCACCACCTCGAAACGAAAATGACGATGACCTCGAGGGGACGCTGGGGTACCTTGATGAGAGACCCGTGTGGCTCCTTGCGGGAGACCATCACGACCCGCTTCACCTCCGAGGCGGAAACCTCGTACGTCTCCGTCTCGCCCATCCAAACGACCTCCTCGAAAGCTCGTGGCAGCGGGAAGGTGGCCTCAGCCTTGCCAAGGAAACGGATGGTGTGCACCTTGAGCTGGTCGAGGTTGTTGAAGCCGGCCTCTGGCTCGCTAGGCCAGATGTCGGCGATGTCGAGACAAGTGAGCCGGCCGTCGAGAGTAGCAGCACTGAAGTCCGGGAGGCGCAGATGAGGGGTGGTTGGCAAGTGCAAGGACAGCTCGTCGGAATTAGCCCGATCGACGTTGCGGAGGACGACATGCTTGGCAATTGCGTCGAGAGCCATCGTGCGCAGATGAGAGGCGGTCGCGAGGAGGGGGATGTGCTCTGTGAGCGGGAGGTGTACAAGAATGCCATTGAAGATGTGACGGTACGTCTTGGGGTCGAGGGAGATGCGGCTAGGGTCGGCGCTGGCCGAGATGTGGGGCTGCGGCGCCATGGCCTGGGTTGCTGGGGAGCCAGGAGGCGCGTTGGAGGTGACCTCATTCGAGACCGGTGTGTCGTGGGTCGACTGCGAGTCTTGCAGGGCCGGCTCCGCAGCGGGACCGTCGGTGGACATGATGCGGGGAGGTGGGGCGTGGGAGGTTGAGAGGGGGAAGGTGAGGGGGAAGGTGTGCCGGGTTACGTCAACTACACCTGCAAGTCAGCACCTACCCACGTTTCAGAGCAGCTTACGGATTGAGGAAGACGTGTGACGCCGTGTTGAAGATCGGGGGCGCGGTGTGGGATGGAGGGAGAGTGGGAGTGCGAGTGGAAGATGAGTGAGAGTGATATTGTAGAAGAGAGAAGTGGATGATGGAGAGGAGTCGAGTTGACAGTGGTGGCGTATCCCGGGGTTGTTTCACCCCAGCCTCAATTTACTCAATTGCTCCCGTTGCTTAGTGTGGCACCTGGTCCGAGCCCCCCCTCGCCGTCGTGCTGCGGCTCTAGCACGTTTAGAATCGCTCACGACTTCTAGCTGCGCACGCTGCAAGCTACTAGCTACAAGCCACTAGCAAACTCTGTGGACACTCGGGTGTGTGTTTGAGCTTGGACAGTGTCTCTTCATGATCTTTACTATGGATGACTAACGGAGCTGCAAGGTGGCTACCGCCTTTATGCATCTAGATACACTGCTTGATCTACCACAGCTCGTCCATCCTAAGGCCCTCTTCCCAGTAATGAGGGTACGCGTGGCGAAGGTTATACAGCTCAACTCCCACCTCCTCCAGGTACGCTTCCCGAGTGGGGAACGATAGACAGAGAGCGACGTCTTGGTAAGAGATGTACTCCTCGCCAGCCATGTCCACAACCATGTTGATGAGGTTGTCCTGCATCTCGGCTGCCGTGGTGTCGGGAAAGAACGCATCCGTGTACTCGTTGAAGCCGACAAGTGTGATGGATATGTTCGTGCCGTAGAGGGAGTTGTGGAACCTAACACGACTAACAATGAGAAGAGTGAGCTCCGTAAGGAGCCCAACAGCATCCGCACTGTTCTCCTCACATGCCCAGCAGGAGCCGTTTTCACAGGGCGTGCACTCCAGACAGAGACAGTGCTCGTTGGATAAGATCTGGCAGTCGTTGTCGTGTTCCAACGGCCACCCAAGGCAGTTGAAAGCAATGGTGACGTTGAGAGGGCGACTAGGAATCATCCTTCCCCACTGAGGGGCAGGCGGACAGTTGATGTTGAGGACCACGTGCTCCGTGGCGACGTCGGGGATGATCCCGAGAGGCTCCTGGGTACTGATGTACGAGATCCATTCGCGGGCGGGGGGAAGAGGGATGTAGGGTCCTGCACCAAAGGCGGCCGACAAGTCGCGGATCATGTCGACCTTGGGCAGCTTGCGAAGCGTCCGAGGGTACGCGTGCGAGTGAAGTCCGTTGAGAGAAGTCCGGTGCAGGTCGACAATCTTGATAGCGCTCTTGAGGGACTGCGACTGCCAGAAGTTGGTCTTTGGGAATCGCGGGCGAGACGCTAGCGCCAGACCAGGCATGACACGATTTTGAAAGGGGACGAGCACGATGTGACGAGCCAGACGTGGCTCGACGCGGTCCATGAGCCAGCGACAGACGCCACGAAGGGGGATGAGGTGCTCGAGGTCGAGGTGCTCGATGATCAGGTCGAAAAGGTGCGGGTAGGACGCTGGGTCGAGGGAGATGGTGCGCTTGGGCTGGGTTGGGGTGGTGGTAACCGAACTGGCGGCAGCGACTTCAGTGTTACGGGGTGGCGTGACCAGGGGCTGCGAGCGCTGCTGGCGGGGCGCACGGGAGGCCTTCTTCCCACGGGGGGACTTCTTCTTGCGCTGACCAGCCATGACGAGAGGCTTTGGTCAGCTTTGTCTGGGACGAGTCGACTCACGGAGGTGTGCTTGATGGTTGAACCGGCTTGGGGGGCCTGGGGTTGAAGCAGGGGGTGTGTGCAGTGCGAGCGTAGGGGCGTCGGGCTGAGTTGTGCAGACGGCGGCGTGCGAGGGTGTGCGTTGCCGTGTCGGGGCGTCGCCAGGTGTGCGGCGAGGGGTGACTTGACCGAAAGTGACCGGACCGAGGGTTCACGCTCTGCAGCTGTTGCGTGGGAACCGCACTGGCGATGGCAGTAGGAAGGATGAGAGAGCCCGGCTGCTCCTTCGGAAGCGTGGCGGGATATTGGGAGACTATCTGTACGCGAGAGGACTGGATTGCTCCTACGGGTGCGCTGGTGCGAAAACCGGTGCGAGTGCTACCTGTTGAAGTGCGCGCGCGACGGGGAGTTGAGGGGGTGGATTGCCTGGTGCGACCAGGTAGGGGGAGAAGAGGAGGGAGTGTGGGCGGTCGTGGGAGTGAGAGTGAGAGTGGGACCAGGGGAAAGAGAGGGGGCGCGAGGGCGCCGACAGACCAGGAGGGTTGGCGCAGGAGTGCTCGGGCCGAGAGGTGGTTGTGGGAGATGCGCACGGCGATGGATAGGGGCGGTAGTGAGGTGAACGGATGAGTGAATGGGTTAAGACAAGAGAGGAGGAGTGGAAGATGTGGAAGAGTGTGATGAGAGAGAGAGCGAGTGCGATTGTCAGTGTGACAAAGACAGCGAGGAGTGATGAGGGCGAGTATCGGCCTCCACCTCCACCTCTACCTCCACCTTTAGCACCTTAACCTCCACCTGTCGCCCCGGCGCCCCTCTGCTCGCCTCCTGCTGCGCCACATTCGTGCAACAGCCACCATAGGTGCCCTAGTGGCCAGGTCGTGCTGAAGTGCTAGTAGTCCTCCCACATGCCTTTGGTGAATTGGTGTGGTGGAGGAAGCGCTCCTTTGTCTGCGTTGAGCATCTCAAACTCGATCGATGTGACCACCCCACCGTCTCACCAGTCCATAAGGACGTCCACGCGCCCATTCTCAGCCTCCAATGTGGTACTGGCGAAAGTAGCTACTGCAGAGCCTCCGCACAGTGGGACTCAGTATACATTGGGAATGGCTATCCTAAACTACAATGTGGCAGGTTTCGAGGTGCATATGATGCCTATATGATCAGAGAAGCTGGGGTGCAGTGACGACTACTGTACACATGAAAGGCTACGGCCAGTTCGGCAGACGATGCGTGTGCAGCTTGTAGCGCACATCGCCGATGCGCTTCTTGTACTGCCCGATGGTCTCGAAGCGAAGGTGGTGCTGGAGGTCGATGACCTCCCACTTCCACTCTGGCCCTCTGCTATCGACAGTCTCCCCATCAGCCAGCATCAGCTTCTCGTATTCAAATTGGAGGCCCTCCAAGCCCTCAATTGTTGCGCCCCACTCGAAATCGTCGCGCCGCTCGTTCATGCGCCACTCGACCTCTTCCGCGAACGCCGCCTCCGAGAACTCTGTGAGATTGATAACACTGTCCCAGCCAACGAGGGTGACCGTTCTGCCACCATTGGGAGCCCGAAAGGCAAGGAGGCGTTCAACGATGAGGTCGATTGCGCGGCCCAACCACAAGCTTGCCTCGGACACTTCGTCGTCGTACTCCTCTTGACAGTCGAAGCACGTGCTTTGAATGCAGTCGGAGTCGCAGGGGCAGCGGTCGTTCGGGCCCAGGAGATCCCATTCCCAGCAGTAGCATTCATGGTAGATTTTGGGCTGCCACGGCGTGTTCATGATGATCACGATCTCGAGGGGGGTCGGTGGAAGAATGTTGATGTTACCCTTCCCCCGGGCCTCATCCAACGTAAGGATGATGCGCTCGTCCACGACGTCGGGGATCTTGCAAGAGTCGCCAGGGTTGTAGATCTTCACCCCCTCTGTCGCACGGGGCGCGTAGCCGGCGACGTCGTAGGGAGTTCCGCCGTTGTCGCGAATGATGTGGATATTGGGAAGGTTGGGGAGGTTCTCGAGGGCTGACCCAAACTTGCCAAAGACGCTGAAGGAGAGGACCGACATCGCGCCCGTGATGCTTGAGGAGTCCCACAGATCGACGGGGGGGTGGGTTCGGATGGGGTTGTCCTCGGAGTTGAGGTCCACAAGGCGGACGAGGCGTGACTCTGCGACTTCACGAAGGTACGCGCAGACATGGCGGAGGGTGAGGAGCTCCTCGCCCCGCAAGTGCTGGAGGATCATGTCCGTGAGATGGCGGAAAGCCTCGGGGTTGAAGGACACGCGGCTCGGATCGGCGGGACGGAGCGCTGGGCGGAGGGGAGGCTTGATATTGAGAGACGGGCGGGGTGTGAGCTGGCGCTCGGGCTGATAGATGGGCGTCTTCCCGGCCCACGCGATGATATGCGCTGGCGTAGCGCTCGGGGACGAAGTGGTAGAAGCGGGCGCAGTCTCCGCAGACGGGGCCTCGGTGGCGTTGGGGGATGAAGAGCGGTCGTTGGGGTCCATCATGTGGCCTGCGGTGAGTGACACTCTGCGCTAGGACGTACTGTCAACTGTAGGGTGATGTCCATGCGGGGGCGAGTGCTTGAGGAGGAGATCCAGGTGGCCCTTAGCGCGTGGCCCCGTTGCTGGGCGTAAGGTGCGTGGTCGGAGGCGCTGCGGTGTCAGTGACGGCAAATTGTCCGTGCGCACCTTGCACAAGGAAGGTCGGGCGGCCACGCGAAGCGGGATGCTGGTCGGGAGTGGGGACGAGAGTGCGGTCTCTGGGTCCTGTTAATGTAGACCTGGTGGAGAATGAGGGGAACTGGGGATGGATAGTAGTGAGGCGAGGAGAGAAAGCGAGGTGACGAGTGATGGGTAATGTGTAAAGTGATGCGTGTGCCCGAGGTGGAGGGTATGGAGGTGGAGGGCTGCTCGTACGCCAGCAAAAAGCTGAATGCAGCAACAAAACGGCGCGGTAATCGAGATTCGATCTACCGGTCTTGGAGACTATAGGAATAATCCCAGTCTTGCTTTTATGCGCTACGCCGCCATATACCTACGCTATAGGGTCGAATGAATCCTCGGGAGGGTTTAACTGCTATAATTAGTGCCACTCGCTCATATTTCGGGTTCCCCCCCGTTCTCAGCTACCGACCGTTCCCACTGGCAAAGACTTATTCCCAGAGTTTCACCGCTGGGTCCACGGTAATTCCCATCTCAGCCTAAACTGCGGATCTGCGCACTCGCCAGCCCGTGCTTGCTTCTGGTGCAGTTCACAATGACCTAACACTGTACAAACCTCCTACTGATAATACGCCAGCCATCACCACAGTGCACATATGTCCAACGAGAGGTATCGCTTTGTGAGGAGTTGCCGATAGTCAACATCCCAATCGCTGCTGTCTATAAACTCGATCTGCTCCTTGATATCGACCTTGTCACCGGCCTCGTCGTCAATGTGCCCGAGGGAGTCGAAGGTGCCTGCAATCACGGATGCGAAGTCGCCCTGGCTGCAGCCCGCCAGCGCCAGAAACCCCTCCCAGTCAACAAAGGTGACCGTGGGACGCGCGCCACCTCCCACTGACCAGCGGAGGTGCGAGACTACCAGGTCAACCGCCTCGTCCATCACCGCCTCCGCATCCCAAAGTAGCTCTTGGCACTTGTCGCACTCGCACTCTTCCTCCTCGAAGCCGCACTCGCTGGCGCACTCGCACTCGTACTCGTCCCAGAATTCCATGACAAGCTCCAAGTCGACCGGGGACGGTGGGAGAATCTCAATCCAACTTGGGTCGGGGCGGTTCTTGAGCACAATGGTGATGCACTCCTGGGCGTTGTTGGGAATGGGCGAGGGCACCTGCCCCCGCTGGAAGGAGATCCACTGGTCGGTGATAGGGGCACGGGGGATCCATTGGGCATCGGGAGATGAGCGAGTCTCGACCGCAGAGCCTAGGTCGCGGATGACGCGAACGTTCGGGAGTGTGGTGTAGGCCGGAGGAGGTGAGGGAGAGCGGCTGAGGTCGAAGCCAACGGGAATGTCGAGAATGGTCACAGCGCTTGTGAGCTCGGGAGTGTCCCAGAAATCGAAGCGGCGGAAGGGCTTTGAGTGGAAGAAGGGCAGAGTGGTGACGACCTTGCCGCGGAACTTGGTGAGCACGATGTGCTTGGCGAGGCGCTTGTCTGCAGTCTTGCGGAGCTGCACGGAGACTTGGCGAACTTGAAGCAACGCTGCTCGCGCGAGGTGCACCACGATCATGTCCATGATGTGGGGATAAGCGGACGGGTTGAGTGAAATGCGGTTGGGATCCGGCGGTGGTGCGAGAGGACGATGGGTGTTGAACAGGGGCACGAGGGGTGGGGCCAGAGGCTCGTCGGCCGTGCTCGTATCGTCGGTCGCGTCGCTTGACATCTTGTGATAGCCGCTGCGATAGAGAGTGGAGTGAGGCTTGCAGTGAGACGAAAGGTGAAGAGCAAGAGTGAGGAATGGAGAGGATCGAGTTGTCGTCACCTCTCGCACACCTCCACACGAAATTGCTTCCGCTTGTGTGTGGCATACCTCAGGTTTATCCGCAATATCCGCTTTATCCACAGCAAGAGAACATCGCCGACCTCGTTTGAGATCACGGCTGCATACAAATTGTCGCTACTGCAGTACAAACTCGGCATCCGTCTCGAGCATGAACTGCTCGAAGCCCACTTCCCGCTCATGCTCCTCCATGGTGCGGAACACGACCTCACGCTGCCCGCGGCTCGCAGCAACAGTCTCGCACGCTTGGGAGAGGGATGCCATGGGAGGCGGTGCGTAATCGAGCTCACAGAGCGTCTGGTAGTCGAACTTGGGCAAGTCCGGGTGGGCTAACACCTCGAAGGATGACGGGCCCGCGTCGGCTGGTGGAGGCAGCACAGCAGGGTGGGCGAGATCGAGGGCCTCAAGAGGCAGGATACCTGAGTTGACGATGATTGTGCGACACAGTTGCTCATTGGTGACGTAGATGGCCTCCAGAATACGCAGGAGCGTCCGGGCAAGGACGGAATGGCGCCCCCGGGGAGAAAGGATCCATGCGTCGCCCCCTCTGGCGGCGCGGTCGTCTTCTTCTGGCGAGCAGATGTTCACCCAGTCTTCCTCCCAATATCTCTTCCGGAGCTTGCGAGGCTCTTCGGACTCCTTCACCACCCAGGGGTTAAGGGGCCGAGAAACAAATACGATCACAAGCTCGTCCATAGCCCGCCGATGCACTGCATCCCAACACGTCGCTGAACTTCCCGCGTAGGTGGGGCCAATGTCAAGCACGAGGACGAGGCGGGTCGGACCAGCTAAAGAAGCCAGAGAGGGCTGGAAGGTCCAGCCATCACTTAGGTGAAACCGCGGGTGGTGCCATAAGAATATGACCGCCGTACGACCAGGCGCAGGAGTGAGGTGCCAGTTCCATCCTCGAACAGTTTTTGCCCTAGCGAGGATGGGGGTGTCTCTCATAAGGAAGAGCAGGCCACTTTGAGGTGCCATGTCAACAGCACACAGGGGGGTGTGATCTATCCAGACAGAAGAAGTGTTTTGGGCGGGGATATCACCTCTCGCGATATCCGCTGCGGTCTGTGGCGCGAGTTGAGGGATGCGGGCACCTCGCGGGGTGCGGAGAACAGCAGGGGAGGCGTCCAGCTCCGAGGGGCTAAGGCGACTGGCCCCTGTTCTCCAGTGGAGGGAAACATGCCGCGCAAGGCGGGCGTCAACACGGGCACGGTAGGCTCTGCAGGTCGCGCGGAAGGCTAGGGCCGCTTGGTGCGGCGCTGCATCCACGATGCTCTCCACGATGTGGGGCACCGCGGTGCAGTCAAGCTTGCTGTTGGCCGTGCAGGACAGAGTAACGCCCGTCTGAGCGGGAGCCGTGTCGCGCGACATCTTGGGGGAGGTGGAAGGTTGGATGGTGGATGGAGAGATACGTGAACGGAGAAGAGTTCTATTAAAAGGAGGGAGATGCGGCTTACCCGCTCCGCAACCTGAGTAAGAGACGCTTCGGCGAGTGCCTGCTCCAATTTTCGTCCAATTCAAAACGCCTCTGGGAACCTGGGAACTTGCAATACCGCCCACACTGCTGAATCCACTGCCGTATTAGCCTGCACCAGCTGATGAATACATTCTTAGATCTCTACAGATGGCATTGAGCACCACCTCTACAAACAGAACGTGTCGTCCGTTTCGAGCATGAACTGCTCGAAGCCCAGCTCACGCTTATGCTCCTCAAGCGACCGGAACGTAACTTGCCGCTCTGGCCTCAGAGTAGCAGCAACTTTGGCCGCGTCCTGAAAGCTCCCAAAGGCAGATTCAGGCCCTTTGAGTCCTCCCCCATCCTCCAGCCCCTCACACGCAGGCAGATACGGCGGCGAGAGGAAGCAGTCGGGGTCGTCCAGGTCTAGCAGGGGCGGTATGATCACCGAGTTGACGATTGTTGTGCGAAATTTAGGAGGGCATGGGCCCCCGTACACGGCAGCCAGTAGTTGAATGAGGTTGAGGCGGAGTATCGCGTCGCGTTGGGCCTGCGAAAGCCGCTCACCAAGTCCGGCTTTGGCTAATGCCTCGGGATACCGGCTATCGGTGCTCCTTATCAGGCGGAGGGAGTGTGGACGACGGGGATTCCGCCCCCGCAGCCAAGCGTACGCTGCAAGGTTGGAGGGGAGGGGCGGCGGTGCTGGAGGTTCGGGAGAGCTTATCGGAGAGGGCGGAAGGGACACGAAGACGATACAAAGCTCAGCAATATCCCAACGTTGTATGCCTTGCCAATTCATCAAATCAGATGCACCCGCATGTCTTGGACCAACGTCGACGACGAGAACCGCCCTGGAGGGCCCAGCAGGTGTCGGGGGCCAGAAAAGCCGCTGGGGCCATTGCAGGGGTGGCCTCGAAGAGTTCCATAGGAATAGGACATTGGTGGTGGCAACGGGATCAAACGTGAGCGGGCGCCAGACGCGAACCATTGTGATATCAGAGAGAGCTCTCATGCCAAGTTCGACCTCAAACTCGCTGAGTGGTCCGGGTACGTCCAGCACCTGCGGAGGATCGAGTGTCCAACTGGCTAGGATGGCCTGCGCCGACCGCTCACGTTCCCCCGCAAACGTAGAGAGCATGTCGCCGCTGGCGGCCCTCAAAAGACTTCTGGTTTCGCGTGGACGCCATGTGCGGCAGCTAATGTAGGCACGCGCTGTCCGTGGGTGAAGCCGGCTGCGGAGATCCTTCTCCCACTGCTTAACAGCCTCTGCGTTTGGAGGAAACTCCCGTTCGCCACAGGTGATCAAGATGTGCCGCCCCAGCCTCGAAGTCGCCCGGGCGCGGAAATATTTGCTGGTGTTTCGAAACGCCAGCAGAACGGTGCCGGGGGCAGCATCTACGATGGCGTCGACAATGTGTGGAAAGGCAGTGTGGTCGATCAGGCCATCGCACGGATTGGCCTCGACGGGCATCTCGCATCAGCCCAGTAGGAGGCTGTACTCACGATTGAGATGGAGAGCGTGTTAGGATCGCGGATCGCGCTGATGGAATGGTGTCGAGGATGCCGTGTTGCGGAGGATGTGTGGAGTGCAGAACAACAGGAGGGAGAGGATGAAAGGCGGTGGGGAATGGATGAAGGGTGGGGAGGATGGAGGATGAGGATGACGGATGGAGAGTTGAGCGAGTCTTCAGCTGGACGAGTCTTCAGCTGGACGAGTGGGGGCTGAGGTGAAGCGACTGAGGTGAATTGGGGGGCTGAGATGGCTGAACACCACTCACAGTTGGAAACTGACCCACCCAAACTGGTGCCTGTCGTGCAACAGAAATTTGACGAGAGGGTGCGTGGGGCACTGGCACTGCGCGTGCCGCGTTAGTACTCGTAGAAGGTGGGCGCGCAGACCAAAATTCCGCACCACTTCACACATGTCAATCCTCCATGGCGTTCCCTCTGGAGCTCTCACTTGTTCATGGGGCCGGCTACAAAAAGAACATGTCGTTCGTCTCGAGCCTGAACCTTTCGGGGCCGAGCTTGCGCTGGTGTTCCTCGAGCGAGCGGAACTCCACCTCTCCCTTACTGCGGCCGGCAGAAAATGTCTGGGCTGCATCCTGGAAGTTCTGGAAGCCGGGCAGACGCGGGATGGTCGTCGAGTTGACAATGGTGGTGCGAAAGTGCTCGTGCCGTTTCTTCCATCTGTTCCGGCGTCGGGTCGCGAATAGTGCGAGAAGTATACGAATGAGGATGTGGCCGAGGATAACGTCTCGCTGTGCTTGCGACAGGTTCTCGCCGAGGCCTGCTTTGGCCACTGTTTCCCAGTCCTGCCACTCAGGACTTTGCAACTTCCGTTTGAAGCGCCGGTGCTGGCCCCTTGTGAGAGCGATAGGCAGGGAGTCGTCTGTGTGGTGCGTTGCGTCTTCCAGGCGTGTCGACTGCGTGGGCAGAAGGGACACGAAGGTGATAACGAGCTCGTCAATATCCCAGCCGTGAACGGAGCTCCATTCACAACAGGAGGCACCCGCATGCCTTGGGCCAATGTCAAGGACGAGCACTACCCTAGATGGGCACCCAGAAAGAACCGAGTGCCGTGCCAGACCCACCGGGCAAAATGGCGAGCCGTGCTGGCATGCCTCCACAGGAAGACGACGTTGGTGCTGGCGAAGGGAACAAAGCCGCGTGGGTTCCAGGTGCGGACTGTCGTCAGACCCGCGAGAGTGCTCATGCTGAGCTCGAACGCGAACTGGCTCGGGGCCACGTATATGTCAAGAACCTGGGGAAGCGGAAGATTCCACCGTGCGAGCGTGGCCTGCGCCGACTCATCCTCGTCAACAGTAGCAAGGGCTTGACCGCTCGCACTGCGAATCACGCTCTGGGTATTGCCTTGGGAGGGCATAGGGCCGTGGTATACTTGCCTTGCCGAGTACAGGTCGTCGATCGTCCTCTCCCACTGTGGCACAGCCTCGGGAGTCTCAGGGGTGGGACGGCGGGCGTAGTCATTGTAAATCGCGATGTGTCGCCCGAGTTTCCTGTCTGCGCGAACGCGGAAACTTTTGCTGGTGCTTCGAAAGGCGAGAAGAAGGTTGCCGGGAGACGCATCGAAGATGGCATCCATGATATGAGGGAAAGCCAAGTGATCGATGAGGCCATCACAAGGGTCCGCTGGGTGGCGCGAGTCGGGCTCGTCGCAAGAAGTAGCCTCGTTGGTAGGCATCTCGGCGTCAGCTGAGCGGAGTGAGAGACACTCACGGTGCGAGGTCGGGTGCGGACTTGGATAGAGCTGCGTGGATGATGGAGAGTGAAGAGGGGTGGAAAGTCTTGAGCTCGACGAATCTTATGTCGAGTCATGGCGCTGAGACATGGAGTCAAAGTTGACTCGGCTTATTTCTAAAATGATGCGTGAAATTGCTGAGCCGGCGCCATGGTCATCGTTTGAGTCATTGTAGCCATGCATGCGCTAGCGCTTCTACAGAACGAATTGGTCATCGGTCTCGAGCCTGAATTGCTCTCGGCCGACCTCGCACTTGTACTCCTCAAGGGAGCAGAACCGCACCTCTCGCTCCCGATGCCACGGTGCTGCAGCCTGGGCTGCAGCCTCCAACGTCTCGAATGCAGGGAGCGGGCCGGCGCTTCCGCAGAGCTCGCGTATGCCAAGGCGCTCAGGCTCAATGTTCGCGCCGGTGGGGACCACAAGCTTGGGCCTGTCCAGATCTAACGACGCGTGAGGGAGGACCTCCGAGTTGACAAGAGTGGTGCGGAAGTCCGTGCCCGACCTGGGCCGCACATAGATGGTCACCAGAATCCGGAGGAGGATGCCGCTGAGGATGCAATCGCGCTGATCCTGCGACAGGTCCTGGGCATGGCCAGCTTTAGCCAGTATCTCCCAGCACCGCTCGCCCTTAGCTGCTAGCGTCCTTCGGCTGCGGCGATTGGGGTGGGATTCGGATTCGATGGGTGGGAGTGATAGGAAGATGATGACGAGCTCCTCGATGTTCCAGCGGGCGATGTTGCACCAGCTGCAGGCCGAGGCCCCTGCGTGTCTTGGTCCGACGTCGAGCACGAGAACGGCCTTGGAGGGACGGGTGGTGGGCATGCAGGCGAATGCGTCGGAGTCCCAGTGCAGCTTCTTATTGGCCTTGGGCGAGTTCCACAGGAAGGCGACGGTGGTCCGGCCGGTGACGGGGGTGAAGCTCAGGGGATTCCACGTACGCACTGTCTTGGTATGCACGAGGGCAGCCCGAGTGGTGGGAAGGAGGTACGTGCTGACTAGGTCATGTACGTCGACCACCTGCGGGGGAACTACGTACTGGGTGGTACACCGAGTAATCCCACGGGCGTAGTAGTCGGTGTACCAGAATCCGCGACCCTTGAAGCTCCACTGGCGCTGCACCCACGCTGCACTCTCCTGGTTCGGTGGCAATGGGAGATCTCCCTTGCGAATCAAGATATGCGACAGCTTGGCCTCTGCCAGAGCACGGAACTGCTTGCTTGCGCCTCGAAGGGCGAGGAGAGAGTTGTGTGGGGCCGCATCGAGGATCGCATCGATGATATGCGGGAAAGCCGTGTGGTCAATCACGCTACCGCAGGGATGGCCCTCCTCGCTGCAAAGAGCCCCGGGGGTGGTCATCTGGCGTGAGCCCTGCAAAGCTCTCTACTCACAGCAAGAGATCGAGGGGTGGTGGGTTCGAACCAACGGATTTCGAGGGAGCGATAGATCGCGTTGATGGCTAATGGTATGGTGAAGAGTACAGAGGAGTGGAATCCTATTCAGGAGCGACGAGAGGTGGTCGACTGCGCAGTTTGCGCAGAGTCAGTGTTGACTCGGCCAAGCTGGTGCCTGTAACTAGGGCGCTGCGCCACCGCGCCGCACGCCCCGCGCCCTCCTCGACGACATTTCATAATTGCGCAGCTCTGTGCCACTACGAGTTTGTTGCACTGCATCGGAATAGCCTTAGTATATCCCAGAGGCCGTCGCTTTTGCAGTGGAGAGACAGCCAGCGTGTGATCCATCGCTACACTGCTGACAGCTGCGGGTTCCTGCAGACGGTCCATGGCACTAAAGCCGCTGGACAACGGTAAAGGATCTGGCATGTGCATGGAAAGATGTGTAGTGTATAGCGGCGCCGAGGCATCAGAAAACGGTGGTCTACTTCCTTAATATCCTCTTCGATTCAGGAGGCTTTTCTGCTTCCGGCTTTGTTGGCAGCGGCTTGGACAGGAAGAACTCCTCGTCCGTCTCGAGCTTGAACTGCTCGGTTCCCACCTCGCGCTTGTACTCCTCAAGCGAGCGCAGAGCCACCTCACGCTTCCCGCGACAGGCCATGACGGCCATGCCCGCTGCCTCAAAACTCTCGAAGGGAGGCACCGCCATCCGCCCGCATAGCTCCTTGATTCCGACTTGCTTGGGCAGCGTGTTGGGGGGCCCTGAGACGACGACGTTGCTGTGGTCGAGGTCGAGCGCGCCCTGCGGGATAATGGACGAGTTGACAATCGTCGTGCGGAAGTTCTTCTTGAACCGAGGGCACGCGTATACCGTGACCAGAATGCGGAGGAGGACGGACCTGCACACCGTGTCGCGCTGTTCTTGCGACAGTTCCTCGCCAAGGCCCCTTCTGGTCCACTTTTCCCACATCCCCCGGCCCCGCCTCTGGATGAGGGGGCGGGTGTCTTGGGCGGGGGACGTAGGAGACGATTCCGGCGGTGATCCAGGCAGTGGCCCAGGCGAGGACGCAGGCGACGACCCATCCGACTGGCTCGCCGGAGAGTTGATTTGGCAGGCGCTGGACGTGGGCGGAAGCGCGACGAACACAATGACAAGTTCATCGATGTCCCACCCCAGAATGGAGGTCCAGTCGCACGCGGAGGCGCCGGCGTGTCTTGGCCCGACATCGAGGATGAGGACAACCCTCGATATGCGCGGGTCAGGGGGTGCGCGAAACAGGTTGGGTTGCCAGTAGATCCGTGGCTTGGAAGGGGGCCGCCAGAGGAAGAGCACGGCCGTGCGGCCCGTGGGGGGGACAAAACTCAGCGGGTTCCACGTACGCACTGTGGTGGTTAGCGCGAGAAGCGCTGCAGTGGTTGGTAGGATGGACGCAGCCGATTTCCCCCGCTCCTCCAGGTCGACAGCCTGCGGGGAAGGCAGTGTCCACCGGGCGTCGCTGGCGGATGCCAGCTCACACCCTTCCCCGCCGGGGATTCTGCCGTTCGTGTGGAGGCTCCTAATCACCGTCCACGTCCTCCGGTACCAGTAAAAGAAATCGGGATAACCAGTGTCCTCGTAGTACCTAGTCCATTCAGGTCCCCATCCCCATTTCACGGTCGCCTCGTCCAGTGGAAGCGGGAGGTCTTCGCTGCGAACCACAATGTGGCGCGCCAGCAGGGCGTCCGCACGGGCACGGAAAGCTTTGCTTACGCCTCGGAGGGCTAGGAGACTGTCGTGCGGCGCGGCATGGAAGATGGCGTCGATGATGTGCGGAAAGGCGTAATAGTCGATTACGCCGTCGAGGCAGTTCGGGTCGTAGACTGGCATCTTTCATCAGCCGCGCTGCGGGCGCACTTACGGTTGCGGTGTGGGTGGTGTGGGGACGCGGAGGGAGCTGGGCAGGAAGATGTTAGATGGCATGAAGCGCATGGAGCATAGACAGGTCAGAAGGAGTGCAATGCCTGCAGCTGGAGGCAGCGAATAAATGGAGGGATGGTTGGTCCACCGAGTTAAAGTTGAGTCTGCCAGCGTCCATTCAATCGGTCGCCAAACTCGAGTCAACTTGAAACCCCACTTTGACACAGGCACCTCTACGCCGCACTATAATGCATTGCAACGCTACAACACGGGCACTGCCCCTCCTTTCCGCTTCCCTTGGGCAGGTGGCGGAACATGGGCGGGCGGTGGGTGCTGCCTCCGCCAGGGCACTTTCTCCGGGCGAGGATGGCGTCCGCCCGCGCTCGGAGACGCCTATTCGTCCGACGGAAGGAGAGGAGGAGCGCGTGCGGCGCGGCGTCAATGATCATGTCTATGATGTGTGGAAAGCAGTGGGCGTCGATCAGGACTGCCGGCAGCGCAGCAGGCAGCGTGGCTAGTCCGCCCTCGAGGCGACTGAGTTGGATGTTGGCGAGCATCTGGGGTCAGTGGATGGCTGCGGCGGTGGCTTACCTCCTCGTCGGTGAGAGTGCGCATTGTGACTCGGTGGTGGGTGGATGGATCGATGGGCGGTGGAGGGCAGGAGCTGAAGTGGCTGTGGGGGAGTACGGTGAGAAGAGCAGCTTTATGAGTGATGAGGTTGGTGGTGCGGTAAAGATTGTTTGCGGCGCAGTTGCTCGAGAGCGCCACTATTCAGTGCCTCACCGCCCCTCCACTAGCGACTTGCCACCCAGCTTAACACAGCGGATCGGATACATTCTACCTCATCTACAGCATGTACGTCGGATCGGCCTCGATGAACAACTGCCGTGTCCCGACCTTGCGCTCGTACTCGTCCAGCGAGAGGTACGAGAACGTCAAACGCTCGAGTTGAAAGTCAACCACGAAATCCTCGACCACGGCCCGAATCGAGCCCAAGTATCCGACAGGCGGCTCGGGCCAGAGCCATGGGGGAGTGGGCACGGCCTCGGAGTTGACGACGGTGACGCTGCGCAACCTCTTGCGCTCGTACGCCCAGCGCGCCGCAGCATACGCGATCGCGCACCCCATCCTCTCCGTGAAGTTGTAGGCGTAGTCGGGGTTCCAGGGTGCGTCGGGGTGGCCGCGCTTGAAGAGCAGCACAACCTCCTCGATGGCGGACGGAAACCCGTCGAAGTGGGAGGGGAAGAAGGGCAGGTACTCGTCGACCGTGATCACGAACACGACCTTGTTGGACATGATAGGTGGGGAGGGGTGGGTGATCGACCGGCTG
Organism: Cutaneotrichosporon sp. PK4640; assembly: GCA_023630115.1. NCBI lineage: Eukaryota > Fungi > Basidiomycota > Tremellomycetes > Trichosporonales > Trichosporonaceae > Cutaneotrichosporon > Cutaneotrichosporon sp. PK4640. Next base: position 89,201 of record JAMALN010000026.1, on the reverse strand, counting down.
CGGGACATGGGGGTGTCGTTGATGCCCTCCTGGAAGACGACGTGCGTCTGGTTGGGCTTGATGTGGTGTCGGGCCCAGTCACGGAGGATCCTGACCTTGTGGAGGCGGACGGTCGCAGCAGCGTTGAGAAGCGCCGTGGGGATGGGGTGCTGCACTTCGAACTCGTTGAACACGTCGAGGATCTTGATCTCCGAGACGATGCGCTCGACATAGTCGTCGACCTCGTCAGTGGGGTCGAGGCCAGCAAGGAGGGGGTGGCGAATCCCCTCGCCGGTGGTGCAGTTTACGGGAGGGTTGCGGAAGCGACACCACAGCGTGAGGTGACGGGAGAGGATGGCGTCGGCGCGCTCGCGGTATGCGCTGCATGTTGCTCGGAGGCGCAGGAGGGCCGCGTGCGACGCGAGCGTGATGATGCGGTCCATGATGTGCGGGTAGGCGGCGTGGTCGATCTGGCGTCAGAGGTGCTGCAGGGGTGCTCACCATGCCTATAGCTTGCCGTGGTGTAAGTTGGAGAGGTGTGAGAACGAAGTGGAAGGTGGTGTTGGTGAAGTGGATGGAGTGAAAGGAAGGGAGCATGGCGTGTGACACGCGGGTCATGGTGCGAACAGCGGTGCGAGGGCGCAGGAAGGGGCCATAGTCCCCTCCGAAGATCCCGCAAGGGCGCGCGACACACCATGCATAGCCTACTGCGCCGAGTACGATGGCTCCGTCTCGAGCAAGAACTGCCGCGTCCCGACCTCGCGCTCGTACTCCTCAAGCGTGAGGGATGCGATCTCCCGCCCCGCAAAGTTGGCCGGGAGCCTGCTGGCGACGTACACCGCCACGTCCTGCACCGACTCGAAGCGAGGAGGCGGCCACTGAAGGGGTGCCGGTGGTGCGCCGAATAGAGGCATCTGGCATAGGACAGTGATCCCTGCGCCACAGCCCTCCGCCGTGACGAAGGCCCGCGGCACGGCCTCGGCATTGACAAACGTGATGCGCAGGGGCGGGTTGGCGCGTGTCCAGGCGTCCTGAAGAGCCGCCAAAGTGATGAACAGCCGGCAGAGGAAGCTGGTTACGTTGGCAGATGGCCACTCCTGTTCCGGGTTGCCGCCGGCCTTGAAGATGACGACGGCCTCGTCGAGGGCCTCTGGAAAGCTCCCCAGTCCGCCGCGGCTGATGTCTTCAAGCATGTCTCGGTCGACGGTGATCACGAACACCGCCTTGCTCTGGCGCACGGGAGAACTCGGGGGATGGTACCTGCCCGGCTCGAGGAGGGGTTCGGGAGCGGCCATCGCGTCGTGCCGTGAGAGGAAGAGGACGTGTGTCTGGTGGGCCCCCGGAGTTGGTGGCTCCCACGGGCTGAAACTCCATGTGCGGACGGTCGCGGCCGCGTTGAGGAGTAAGGTGAGGGCGGGGCTCGGCGCCGCCTCGAGGTTGCCCACATCCAGCACCTCCAGCGCCGCGGAGAGGCGATCGAGCCTATCGTTGGCAGCGCTCCCGGGTTCGACGGGGGCCAGGAGGGGGTGGTAATGCCCGTCGATAGTGGTCATGACGAGGGCCTCGGGCGGGAGGTCGCACCAGAGAGTGAGATGGCGTCCGAGGATGGCGTCGATGCGGTCGCGGTGCGCGCGGCAGGTCGCGCGGAGGCGCAGCAGCGCCGCGTACGGTGCCAGCTCGATGACGCGCGTCATGATGTGCGGGTAGGCGGTATGGTCGATCTGGAGTCAGACCTGCTGCGGGCGGTGCTCACCATGTCCAAGTCTTGCCGCGGCGCAAGTTTGAGAGGTAATGGGTAGAGCCAAGAGGATGTCGATGTAGGTGAGGTGGATGGTGTGAAATGGATAGGAAGCGTTGCGTGTGGCGCACCATGGTGGGAGCAAGGGGCGCAGGCGGGGCTGCTCCCCCCTCCCATGACGCACAAGCGTGTAGCACATGATGCATTGGCCCGCTACAGGTGGTACGTCGGATCGGCCTCGATAAAGAACTGGCGTGTGCCGACCTTGCGCTCGTACTCGTCGAGCGAGAGGAACGAGAACGTCAAATCCCCGACGTCGAAGGCGTCGACAATCTCCTCAATCACGACCCGCATCGAGACAGCGTGGTTGATGGCATCCTTCACCTGGGGAGTGGGTACGGCCTCGGAGTTGACGATGGTGACACTGCGCACCATGTGGCGCTCGTCGTTGGCCCAGCTGCTCGCAGCATACCCGATCGCGAGCCCCATCTGCTTGGCGAAGCCGTATGCGCGCGCGGGATCCCAGGGCGCGCCGGGCTGGCGGCACTTGAAGAGTAGCACGACCTTCTGGAAGGTGGGCGGAAAGTGGTGGAAGGGCATTGGGGAGAAGGGCATGTCCTGGTCCACGGTGATCACGAAGACGACCTTACTGGACGTGGTGCTCGGGGAGGGGTGGATAACCGACCGGGTGCGGGAGATGGGCGTGTCCTTGAAGTCGTCCAGGAAGACGACGTGCGTCTGGTCGGCCTTGAAGGCGAAGGTGGCCCACTTGATGAGGCCCCATGTCTTGATGAGACGGACGGTCTTGGTGGCGCTGAAGAGAGCGCTTGGGATGGGGTGGCGCACCTCGAACCCGAATACGAGGTCCAGGACCTCGACGGCGGCCGCGACGCGCTCAACACGGTCGTCGACAGCATCTCCGGGACGCAAGCGAGCGAGGAGAGGGTGGCGACGCTCCTCAACAGCGGTGTGGATGACGAGAGAGTTGGGCAGGTGTTCGCACCGCAGCATGAGGTGATGGGAGAGGATGGCGTCCGCGCGGTCGCGGTGCGCGCGGCAGGTCGCGCGGAGGCGCAGCAGCGCCGCATGCGGTGCGAGCGCGAATATGCGGTCCATGATGTGCGGGTACGCGGCGTGGTCCAGCTGGCGTCAGTCAAGGCGGAGGTGGGTGCGCACCATGATGACAAAGGGATGGACGGGGGCGGTCCTCGGTGCGCGGGCTGGCAGGATCTACGCGTCAGTCTCGCATAGACGAACAGCCCAGGAGGTCTTGACGTACCTCGCGGCCCAGGTGTTGCTGGGGCGGCCCTTGAGGTGCGTATACTGGAAGCGCCCGGTTGGAAGGTGGATGTTGTGAAAGGAAGAGAGGATGGGCATTGTTTGTGAAGTGCGCGCCCACCTTGGCTGTCAAGCGGTGGTCATAGCGCAGAACGGTGCGAGTGTTGGTCCGAGCGTCGGCTTCTTCGGATGCACTGAAACCAGGGAATGCATGCCACCTCCCTCGCTAGCGCTGCTTGAACGTTGGGTCCGTCTCGAGCAGGAACTGCTGCGTGCCGACCTCGCGCTCGTACTCGTCGAAAGAGAGGAATGGGAGGCGGCTCTCCGCGGAACCAGGCACGCCGCGAGCAAGGACCTCGAAGCATTCTTGCATCGAGGTGATGGTGTCAGGCAGCAGGTCGGCCCCGTTGGCACCCAGGCGCTGGATGACGTCTCCAGCTCGCTCGGTGTGGGGAGCAGCACCGACGGCACTGGGCGCGCGTTCACGAGAGTCTCGCGCCTCGCAGGGCCACCGGGACTGGTGTGCCAGATCCGACTGGCGAGGGCCAGCACGCGACGGACGTTGGCCGCGCCATGCAGTGTGTGGCACCAGTCCCACTCGGTGGCTTCGCTACCTGCAGTCAGCGTGTTGCGAAGCTGGAGACGAACTATTGTGAGGAAGAGGTAGGTCGTGGAGGGTGGGCATCTGCTGGCGCTGGCCTCTGTTGATGTGTCGCGCCGAGTGATGGCCGGTGGGCGAGGAAGGTCTCAGTGTTCGCCGCTCGGGGCGTCGTCCATCACAGGCGCTCCGCGCTTTGTTCCCCACGGGCGTGCATACTCCCATGTCGCACTGCCGTGCAGTGCTGCCTCGCCCCGATGGTCGCCCTACTTTGGGCTCGTGGGCAGGCTCTGGTGCACGGCCCAGTTGAGCTCGAATGCGTCAAAGTCGAACAGGAACGTGTCGAACAGCTCCTCCCCCGGTGCGGCCTCCACGTCCTTCTGCCATTAGCCCAGTCATCAGAGGTGCTCACCGGAGGGTCGAGGAACGCGCGCACGGCGGCAATGAACGGCGCGATGCTCCACCTCTCCCCAAGGATCTCGAGCACGCGCACCGCGCGCCGCAGATCGCTCTTGAGCCGCTGCGTGCTGGTGTCAGCTTGACTATATTCAGACGTACGCAGCGGGCTCCGGCTCCTCGCGCTTGGCGGCGTACACGAGGATGAGGGCGGCGAAGAAGACCATGTCGACGTAGCCGGGCCACATTACGGGCTCGGCCTGCCCGGGGATGCCGCAGCACTCGGCGGCCTTGCGCTGCGGCCCGTCGAGCTCGCGGGTGAGGGTGCGGAGGATGACGCGCGCGCTCGCCACACACGTCTCGAGCGCGTAGGTGTGCTGCAGCGCCGTCGGGGCGAGGGAGAGGGCGGGGCGCGAGAGCGCGATCACCTGCTGCCGGTAGAGGCAGGTGAAGAGGGCCTTGTAGGGCGAGCGGGCGTCGTCGGCGTCGGGCGTGGCCTCGCCGTCAGCGTCGAAGCCGATGTCGTTCCACCAGCGCTCGAGCTCGGTGCGGAGCTGGAGCGTTTCTTGCGCTGCCATCAGCTAAGGCCAGGAAGGGAATAGCGGAGCGGGTGACGTACCGTGGATGGAGCGGTAGCGCAGGCTCTTGTTGAACGCCTCCATCGCCTGGCCCATGAGCCGCGAGACGCCGACGAGCGAGAAAGCTGGAAGGAGGCGCTGGCGCTGCGGCTCGGGCGGCTGGTGGGTGTCGCCATTAACGGTCTCGGGGATGTGGGGGGAGGTTGTCGGCGCCTCATGCGGGGATGCGCTGACGCGCCGGCGCTTCCGCCGGTCATCGGGGGAATCCTTGTCGTCGCGAGCCGGATGCCCCTCGGGGCTTGGCGGGCAGAGAGGATGCCGCTCACTCCCGCCGGGTACGCACGTGTCGACGTCGGTGTCGTGCAGCATGATGGGCACGCCGAACTCGGCGGTGAGCAGCCGGTCAAGGGTGTACAAGGACCAGAAGACGCGCTTGCGCATCTCGCGGTCGGCGGTGGACGCGAAGGTGCCGGGGTATCGGTCGGGGCAGCGGTGGAGGCCGGCCTCGAACGCGAGTTCTGGGTCAGCTTAGACGAGACAGCCTCAGCTTACTTGTGACGGTGCCGGAGAGGTGCATGGCGGGTCGGAGACGCCGGGAGAGGTACATGAAGAGCATGAGCGCGACGAGCGCCTGGATCGCGAAGAGGTCGTTGATGCTCCCGCCCTGGCACGCGCCGAGCACGAGGTGCGCGAGCATCGTCGCCTGGGATGTGCTCGAGAGGCGGGGGAAGCCGGCGCGGCCCACTGAGCCAGTGGGGTCGCCGATGGCGACGATGGCCTTGAACACCGCCGTCAACGCCAGGCTCTCGGCCGGAGAGAGGGGGAACGCGGGCCCGTCGGACCCGGCCATGGCGGCGGCCACGCCGGCCTCGTACGCGGACAGCACGTACGCGCCGTTGAGGAAGGGGAACAGCGGGTGCCACGACTCGAAGTAGGCCTCGAGGGCGCCGCGCAGCCCGGGGGCGAGGAGGTCGGGCGCGCGCAAGCTGAAGTGCTCGTAGACGACGGACTCGTCCGGCTCGTCCGTCGCGCGCGAGGTGAACGCCGTCTCGATGCCGGGGGCGGCGGCGTCCGCCTGCGCGCGCACCGTGTCGGCGAGGTAGACGCCGGACGCGGAGCCCGCGAAGCGCGGGAAGCCGTTCTGCCGTCAGCCGAATCGCATGGGGACTCACTGGAGAGACGTAGAACCGGCCGCGTTCGAAGGACTGGTTTGTGTCCATGGGGAAGAGTGCGGAGGAAAGATGTTCAGAGGCGACAACCTTCCCTCCCTCCGCTTATCCGGTGTCGGGTCACCCGACTGCGGAACAGAATGGCTCCGCCAGCCACGTGTCAAACGGCTCCGCTCCGCTCCCCACAACCCCGCACTCCGCCCCACTCCTCCACCGCCCACCTCGACCTCGGGGCCACCACTCCTCCCTAGTTCTCATCTCTCTTAAGCACACCGAACCACCATGGGCTCCCTATCCCGCACAATGACCGTCGCCCAGCATATCCGCTACAAGGCAGAGCGGATCGCTGCCTTCATCGCCGCCCAGCGCAAGGCGCTCAAGGAGGACAGACCCCTCCTCGTGTCGATGCAGGGGCCGCAGGGGTGTGGTGAGTGCGAGTGCCGCGAGATTGCGAGCGGCGCCTGATAGTGGAGTGAAGTGAAGACGGAATTCGGAGTGTTGGGAGCCCTAGCTGACTTCAGGCAAGAGCACGCTCGCAGCCGAGCTCGTCGACGTCCTCGGCGACCAAGGGATTAAGTGCGCCGTGGCTTCAATGGACGGTGAGACCGCTCCCAGCCCCGCTGACCCAGACTTCTACCTCACCCACGCGGGCCTCAAGGCCGTCGCGGCCGCACACCCCTCCAACGCCATGCTGCAGGGCCGCGGCCCACCGGGGACGCACGACCTCCCCCTCTTGGCGGACGTGCTGCGCTCCCTCCGCGCCCGCCCGCCCTCGCGCTGCAACCCCCTCTTCCTCCCGACCTTCGACAAGTCCCAACATGGCGGCGAGGGCGACCGCGGCCCCCTAGTTCCGCTGAAGGACAAGCTCGACGTCTTCGTCCTCGAGGGCTGGTCGCTGGGCTACGGGCCGCTCCCCGAATCTACAGCCAGAGAGCGGTGGGCGGCCGGGGCCACGGCCTCCAAGCACGACTTCGGGAGCATCCAGACGCTCAACACGAACCTGGAGGAGGTGGAGCGGCGCATTGGCGGGTACTTCGACGCGCACGTCTGCATCACGCCGCTGGACTTTGGGTTCGTGTACGCGTGGCGCACGGAGCAGGAGCACCGCATGAAGGAGAAGAATGGGGGGCGGGGGATGAGCGACGAGCAGGTGCGCGCGTTTGTCGACCGGTACATGCCGACGTACGAGGTGTTTGGGGATGTGCGGCCGCAGCGCGAGACGCTCACCGTCACGTTTAACCGCGAGCGCGAGATCGTCGAGCCCAAGCGCGGTGGGGACGGGCACAGCCGGATGTAGACGATGCATGGTGGCTTCTAGTTCTCCATCTTGAGCTGCAGCGAGTCGTGAGCGAGTCTACGAGCGGTTCCATCGGGATGCAGGATGCAAAAGGCGGACGGATGCCAAGAGTTCGGATCCGGCCCGAATCGAAACGCGTCGCGTCACCTCCACTCGAGCCGCCCATTCTTCATCCCGCACCCCTCATCTCTCGCCATCACTCTCCCTCTCTCTCCCTCCCCATCACTCTCCTCCTCGTCGCCATGTCGCGCACAGCCAACAAGGCCTTCTCCGCCCAGAACGAGGCATTCATCAAGCAGGGGTGGTACCCCTCCCCCACCACCTCCGCCGCGGTGGACCTCACCACCCTCGTCTCGGCCGCCAAACACGCCGTAACATCCTACGACGTCGCCGCCACCGACCGCCTCCTCGCCTCGACCCTCAACATCCCCTCCCCGAACCTCCCCACGGCCCTCACGGTCACCGCCGAGTCCTCCTCGGCCGCCGCCGAGCGCCTCCACCTCCTCGGCGCCCCGCGCATCGCCGTCCTCAACTTCGCCTCCGCCCGCAACCCCGGCGGCGGATACATCAACGGCGCGACCGCGCAGGAGGAGGACATCTGCCGCTCCTCGGCGCTGTACAGCACGCTCCTCCGCGCGCCCGACTTCTACGCCGCGCACCAGAAGGCCGACGGCCGCTACTCGCACCGCATGGTCTACTCGCCGTCCGTGCCCATGTTCCGCACCTCCGGCGGGGCCCTCCTCCCCCAGCCCTATACGGTGGACTTTATCACCTCGGCGGCGCCGAACGCCGGCGCGCTCGCCAAGAACCACTCGCACCTCCTTCCCCAGGTCCCGCAGATTCTGAGGGACCGCGCCGCCAGGATTCTGGCACTTTGCGCACACCACGGCGCGCGCACACTGGTGCTCGGCGCGTGGGGGTGCGGCGTGTTCCGCAACGAGCCGGCCGAGGTGGCCAGGGTCTTCCACGACCTGCTGAAACCGGGAGGCGACTTCCACGGGCGCTTCGACGCCGCCGTGTTCGCTATATACGACAGGTCGGCGGGGCAGGAGGTCATGCGCGCGTTCCTCAAGGAGTTTACGGGGAGCGCACCGCCGCCGCCTCCGCCGGGCCGGAGGCGCGGGAGCGGCAGCCCGACGCGCCCGGCCGGGAACGGGTCGGCACCCCGGTCGCCTAGAGCGAAGGCGGGTGGCAACACCGGCAACGGCAACGGCAACACCGCCACCACCGAGCCCTCGCGGCGAGCCGTCCCCGGCTCCGGCGGGCGAGTGGGGGACAAGCCCCGCCGCGACAAGGCGCCGGCCGACGGGCAGGCTAGAATCACGTCCTTCTTCCAGGCCAAGCCGCGTGACCCGCGCGATGGGTAGCGCGCCGACTGATCCTCGTGGGCACCTCACGAGCTCGACACTACACCGATCGCTTGACAATCGCTTGGCTTCACGACACGACTCGACACGACGCACCACGACCATCTTGGGTTCTCGCTCCTCCTCCACACATCACGCCTGCCCCGTACATGCCCCCAACCCCTGTGTATAGGTAATCAGCTGCATCAGTTGTGCACTATAGCCATTAGGTTGCTGTTCATTCACTTTCCGCTTCGCTTCTTGTTCTTTGCCTTCTTTCTCGGCGCCCTACGCCCCGTCATACGCCTCGTACATCTGGCCCGGCCGCGGCCCGTGGTGCTTGGTGTCCCTGCGCATCAGTCCCGCTCCGCACCGCCCGCAGGACGCAGGGGGCCCAGCCTCCACTGACTCTTCTGACACAGGGGGACGAAGCCTCCACTGATATGCTCGCGCTTACTTGGGCGGGTGCATCGCCTTGTCGAGGGAGGCGCTGAGGCGGCGCCCGAGCTGGCCGACAAACGTGCCCTCGGTGACGCCCGAGTTTGAGCCGCGGCGCTCGTCGCGCACCTTGGGCGTGCCGTCGGGGTGGACGCCGCAGCTGTCGCTCGTCTCGGCGGGCTGCTCGGGGTTGCGGTTCCCGAGCCCCTCGTTGTGCGGGTGTCCGAACAGGTGCTCGTGCCGTGGCTTGTCGTGGTGCAGCATGCCCGGGTCGGGGCCCGAGGGGCGGCGCTCGAGGTTGCCGCCGCCGGCGGCGCCGCCGCTGAGGCGCCGCTCCTTCTCCTGGCTCTTGCGGCGCTCCTGGCTCTTGCGGCGCTCGTCACTGGGGTCAGTGGACTCCTGAGAGGGGGATGAGTGGGAGCAGCGAGCAGCGAGCACTTGGCAGCGGCAGCGTGTGGAACAGCTCGCTTGCATCGAGGATCTATGCCCTACCCACCCCCACCTGTGTTACTATGGTTCTTCCTACTCACTTCCGGCCGCCCATCATCGCCTGCATGCGGGCAAAGCTGCTCCTGCGCCCGCCGCCGCCGGCCTGGGGGTTGAGCAGCTCGTCGGCCGTCGCCTCGCGGACGTTGACCTTGGGCGGCGGGCCCGTCGGCGCCTCCTGGTAGAACTGGAGCTTGTCGTGCATGACGGCGAAGGACGAGCGGCGGCCGGTGGGCGACGCCGGCGCGGCGCCAGGCGAGACGGAGCGCTGCTGCGTGGCGTCGCCACCCCCGCCGAACTTCTCCTGCATGCGCGCGAACGAGCCGCGGCGGCCCTGCGGGGGGTTGGTGAGCTCGTCCGCGGTGGGCGTGTGCACCGGGCGCTCGGTGGGCTGGGCGGTGCCGCCGCCCATGAGCTTGTCCTTCATGACGGCGAGGGAGCCGCGGCGCGGCGAGGCGGGGTTGGTCATCTTGTCTGCGGTCGTCTCGTGGATGGGCATTGGGTGCACTGGGCTAGTTGGCAGTGCTGGGTAGTTGTTGGGGAGGGGGCGGCGAGACACGGGCGTGGACAGTATATATCGTGGCCACTGAAGCGACGAGGTGTTCAGCTGCCAGCCATCAATGGTCTAGAACCGGCTCTTTGCCCCACTTGAACAAGGTCACGAGGCCTCGATGGATCCCTTCTCGATCTGTGATCTGTTACGGCCATCGGTGAGGGCTGGCCTATGGCATGCGCCTGCGCAGCGATCTCAGCCGCGGGACGTGGGAACAGCTGACGAGCTGAATAAGGTGTGCATACAACAAACTACAGGCAGAAATGACGCAGGTCTCTCTCCTCGTGCGTCTCTCACTCCGTTCTAGTCACCCCACCTGCTCTCGATTGCAGAGCGTTCATTGTCCTCGGGTGCCTCTCCCTCGACCGCCGCCTTAGTGGGCGATAGCTGGGATGTGGTGCTGAGTGTCAGCGGCATGTGACCACTCGCCGTGCCTAGAGCCACATTCCAACCCTCCGCTCGTCCGCCGATCCACCGCACTGCATCCCGCTCCAACCGTCCACATTCCCTGTCATGCCGCCTGCCTCTGTCAAATGACGTCGTGCAATCGACGCTGCAACGCCGTCTGCACTCGTGCACTCACTTATCGGCCCGCGTATGCTTCGTATCGGTGACGAGGGTTATAATTAGCGGCGCGGCGGCGACGCAAAGGCGCGCTCCCACGCGACGTTGCCCCAGAGCGCACCGGTGCTCCCGAGGGGCTTGGACACGCGCTCGGGCGTAATGTACCCACTCGCGGCGGTGGGCGACGCGGCCGGCGCGGCACCCGGTCCAGCCGGGGTGGGCGCGAGGCTGCTGGCGGTCTTGGGCGTGCTGCCGAGCTCGAGGCCGAGGGTGTTGAGCGCGGCCAGGTCGGTCGAGCTCGCCGTGGAGGGCGTCGAGGCGCCCGACGAGGGGCCGGAGGCCGGGCTGGAGGCGGTGGCGAGGGTATCGGACATTGTGGGTGGGGTTGGAGGGGGAGGGGTGGGGGATGGGATGGGCGGTGGATGCGCCCGTGGGGAAGGAGGGGGACGGATGGCCAAGTTAAAGGCGCTGTGGGTGGGCAAGTGGATGCCAAGTGGATGCAAGACGAGACGGATGGATGGGGATCGTGACAGGACATGCAGTGACACCCAGCCGTCTCATATAACGCTCACGATGGCTTGCATGGCGGCTACGCATGCTTGCAGGCAGCTGGAATCCCACGCCTCAAGACTCGAGATCTGTGGCGACGAGCAAGCAGATTCTGCAGAATTGCGCAACAGCTGTCATGAGTCTGACTCGAATGTTTGTTCACACGATAAGAATCGACGCCACCGCACAGCACAGGCACTCTCCTCTGATAAGACATTCGTCTGCACAACCGAGCGGCTAGCTCGTCCGTGGTGTACGGCTATGCCAGAAGGTGGGCTCGGGCGAGGGGCGGGAGCGCGGCATGTATGCATGGATGGCTGAGCAGGCCATGGCGAGGCTCGCCAGCCATCATGATAACGCCGCCCGCCCCCGTCACGATCCCGCGCCCCGCCCCCGCCCTCGCAGGCTACTCCCAGACTATCATGCAGTGCACGCCCGATCCTATCGCTCGCCCTCGACCCGCCCCGCGCCCCGGAATACTTGCGCCATCCCGGGCGCGCGGGCGCACCGGTCCACGGGAATCCGGGGAATCTGGTGCTCCGAGCCGAGGTTCCCCGCCTTGCTTTCCGTTGGCTGTCACTCGCACGCGCCGCTCAGCCCCGCCCAGACCGCCAAGCTGATCGACTCGAACATTTCGAACTTGTGCATCCTCTCTGTCATTTCGGGACACGGACACGATACGTATCGCGCCTATCTCGGTGTCGCCGATCGCCAGATCTGACGCCGAGGCTCGCATGATACGATACCCGAACGCTCACAATACCGTACATTCGGGGTACAACTCGGGCCCGGACTCTATCGTGTATGCTCAGGCGTGTATCCTACTCCAGCCTTCGCTCAATTGCTCTCGCGCCGCCGTATCCGCTTCACCGCCATCCACCCGCGCTTGACCACGCCCTCCGAGCTGCTCGAGTCGACCGAGTCGCGGCGCGCCTCACACTTCTCCCCCACCTTCTCGACGGACGTATCGCTAGCGCGGGGCGTATTCTGCACCCGGGGACGCTTGGACGAGCGTGGCGGGCGGGGCGGCGCCTCCTCTGGTTTGGGCTTGCGGCTGGCCGGGGCGGCGGGGCGCGGCGACGCGACCCGCAGCGACGCGAGGCGCGGGAGCGGGCCCGGGTCGTACGGCGGCATGCGGCGGGCGCGGGGGCGCGGGAGCGGCGCGAGGGGCGCGGGGACGGTGGCGGCGGCGGCCATGGCGGTTGGGATGGGCGGGGGAGGGTGGGTGGGCCAGGCTTGGGTGGGCGAGGTTTGGGTGGGCGAGGTTTGGGAGGGTGAGCTTCGGCGTTGGTGGTGAATGGGGCGTGTCGAGGCTGAGGGGCAAGTGACACAACGCGTGAGATTATATGTCGCAGCTGCGTGATCGCGGTTGACGTCGGCGCTCATTTGGGGTGGAATGCTGCGGCGTGTCAGGTTGACGCGGTGGCCTCATTCCGCACGCTTCGGTGCCGGTCGCGACATGTCTTACTTGTTCCTTGGCACTAGCCCCGCAGCATCCGACGGCCCGAGGTGCTTCGAAGGCTGGGGGAGGGGGGAGAGGTGTCCGGATGCAGGTATCCGCTGTGGGCTGGGTGGCGATGAGCTCGGCGCTGTGGAGCGCCAAGCGGCTGGCTGCTCACCGGCGGCGCTTGACCCCAAGCGAGGTGGCTGCTCACCTCACGCGTCCGCCCTCGCGACGCGCTGGAGCACGCCATGTCTGGCTTGAGCAAAAGGAAACCGGTGGTGACGCAGCCACCGGCATCGGCGGATGGCGTAGTCTGAGAATGTCGCCTGCGCGTGGGTATGGCTGCTGACTATCCGGGTGATCCGTTCCGAGCCGGGGTCGGATGCAGTGAGAACCAGACCCGGGCCACACGTTTCCGGTGCGACAGTACAAGCTCGCCGCGTGCCGGGGCTGCACCTCGACAAGTCGGCGCCCCCGATTGCCCAGCCGCTGAGGTCACGACGGTAGATCTCATTAAGCCTCTCTTCAACGCCCGATGCCGTTCCACGCTGATCATGGCGACAGCCCGCGAGTGATCAGCAGTTGAACAGCCGGCGCTGGCGCTGGAATGGTAGCTGTGCCGCCTATGCGGCCGCCGCTGAGGTCTGCTCGCACTCTCAAACCCATCACGAACACCACGACCACACTGGCCCAGCTCGTGCATTCTTCTGACCATCTGCTCTCTGCTCTGCCCTCCCATACCCCAGCCCCTCCGCACCCCACACCCCCTAGAGGATGTACCGGATCCGCTTCTCCTCCTCGGGGTCCTCCTCGCGCGCGTCCATCTTCCGGTTCTCGCGCATCAGGCAGAATCGGAGCAGCAGGCAGAACGCCACGCTCGCGGCCGCCATGCACGCGTTGACGCTGAACGCGAGCTGGCGTCAGCCCACTCTCGCGTGCACTCACAGTGTACTTGGGTCCGTACTTCTTGTCGTAGAGGTACGGCGACCAGATCTGGGCAATGTTGCCGAGCGAGTTGATGGTCGCGTACGCGGCGGCGCGCTTGGCGCGCGGGCGCGCGAACGTGCTCGAGATCCACGCGAGCGCGACGTTGTAGCTCCCGAACATGCCGCCGACCATGAGGAAGAGGGAGAAGTAGCGCGGCGCAGTGGTGCTCGTCGTGGCGGCGACGACGAAGCCGACCATGCCGAAGAGGAGGGGCGTGAGGAGGTGGATGCAGCGCTCGGGGCGGCGGTCCGAGGACCAGCTGATCCAGAGAGAGAGGACCGCCGCGAAGAGGTACGGCGGGGCCGTGAGCACGAGCCTGGGGTCAGCGGTGTCGGGGGGTGGGCTCACGTGAGCACCTTGTCCATGCCGAACGTGTTGACGACGGTGGGGATGAACTGCGTGACGGCGCCGGCGGTTGTCTTGGTGATGATGATGAGCGCGAGGATCCAGAGCTTGTAGTCGGTCGCGGCGGCGAGGAACGACTGCAGAAGGCTCATCGTCTCGGCGTCGACGACGCCCGTGTCGCGCTGCAGGCGGGCGACGGCGAGCGCCTTCTCCCGGTCGGACAGCCAGCGCGTGGTCCCGGGGTAGTCGGGGAGGACGAGGGCGGAAACGAGCGCGACGGCGATCGTGATCCCGCCCTCGAGGATGAACAGCCAGCGCCAGGACGCGAGCCCGCGCACGCCGTCCATCCCGCTCTGCACGCCGGCGGCGATGAGGCCCCCGAACGCGCCCGAGAGCAGCGAGGCCGTGTACAGCACGCTCGTGCGGAACGCGAGCTCGCGCTTCGTGTACCACGACGAGAGGAGGAAGAGCGCGCCGGGAAAGTACGGCGACTCGGTAATGCCGAGGAAGAAGCGGATGACGACGAGGTGCGTAAAGTTCTGCGCGGCGGCCGTGCACGTCGAGACGATGCCCCAGAGCGCGACGAAGAGGGAGAGGTAGAGCGACGGGCGCACGCGCGAGAGGATGAGGTTGGAGGGGATCTGGCCGAGGATGTAGCCCGCGAAGAGGATCGAGATGGCAATGTTGAACTGGTTGCCCACGAGGCCCAGGTCGGCCTCGAGGCCCTGCACGCGCGCGCTCGCCAGCGCGTTCCGGTCGAGGTAGTTGAGGATGAGCAGCACGAAGAGGGTGGGCAGGAGGCGCGTGTCGATCTGGCGTCAGCCTTGCCTGGGTTGGCTTACCTTGCGGAGGAGGCGCTTCTGCTCGGCGGCGAACTCGGCGTCGCTCAGGTTGTCGACCCACACCTCCGCCTCGGAGCGGGGGGCGATGTCCATGTCGATCTTCTCGTCGTGCGAGGTGCTGGGCTTGAGGTCGGTCATTGCTGGGGAGCCGTGGGGCCTTCGATGCCCCCGGCGTCGAGATATATGTGTTGTCAGAGCATTGCGGGGACGGGGTGAAGAGCTCCGGGGTGTGGAGACGGTGGCGCTTTACGCGAGAGTTGCTCCGCTCCGCACTTCTTTGTCTCGCGGCGTCGGCGTGAGGATGGTGGAGAGAGAGGAGGATGGAGGAGTGGGCAGAAGCAAGCGAATTGCCAATGTGGGGAGCGGAACAGAGTGACTCCGTCCCGGCGCGGAACGACTTTACTCCCTCTCCTCCCACTCTTCACATCCTCCCACTCTCCCTTGCCGCCACCTCTGACCTCTTGTCCCCGTCCGGGGCCACAACGCGCCGCACAGAATGGGGTTGTGCTTTGACCTTTGACCATTGACCGAGCGCGGCCGACCGAGCCCAAGGCTATAAGATGACCCACTCGGCGCCTCCTCTCCCCATCAACAACACCAACAACTCCAACAACTCCAACACCACCATGGCCCCCGTTGCACTCGACGAGTCCCCCAGTGAGTCCCACAAACGACCTGGTCCCTCCTTCGCCCCACTGCGCGCCCCTCTCCAACGGCCGCTCCCGACCGCTCGCATCACCAGCTCGCTCGCTGACACCCAGAGTCGTACAAGATCGCCCAGATCGGCGGCGACGGCATCGGCCCCGAGGTCATCTCGGCCGGCGTGGCCGTCCTCCGCGCCGTCGCCAAGAAGGCCGGCTTCGCCCTCGACTTCACCGAGCTCGACTGGAGCAGCGACCGCTACAAGCGCACCGGCTCCTACCTCCCCAAGGACTACATCGAGATTCTCAAGCAGCACGACGCGATCTTGTGAGTCGCTCCGTGGGCGGCTCTTGCCGCGCTCGCTCCCCTCGCTCTCCCACCTCGCTCGGCCCTCCCCAGCCGCACCTCTCCTGCCTTCCCCGCCACACCTCTCGTCGCCTCGCCGGCACTGCTCACACCAGCTTCGGCGCCGTCGGCGCCCCCGACGTCCCTGACCACATCTCGCTCTGGGGCCTCCGCCTCGCCATCTGCCAGCCGCACATGTACGCCAACGTGCGCCCCACCCGCATCCTCCCCGGCACGGAGAGCCCGCTGCGCGCCTGCGCCCCCGGCGACCTGGACTGGGTGATCATCCGCGAGAACTCGGAGGGCGAGTACGCGGGCCACGGCGGCCGCTCGCACCGCGGCCTCCCGCACGAGCTGGGCACCGAGGTGTCCATCTTCACGCGCGCGGGCATCGAGCGCATCGCGCGCTTCGCCTTCGAGACCGCGCGCGCCCGCCCGCGCAAGCTCCTCACCTACGTCACCAAGAGCAACGCGATGCGCAACGGCATGGTGCTGTGGGACGAGGTGGTCGAGGAGGTGGCCGCCGAGTTCCCGGACGTCACGACGGACCACATGCTCGTCGACGCCATGACGGTGCGCATGACGCTCGAGCCGAAGAGTCTGGACACGATCCTCGCGACCAACCTGCACGCGGACATCCTGAGCGACCTCGCCGCGGCGCTCGCCGGCAGCATCGGGATCGCGCCGACGGCCAACCTCGACCCCTCGCGGACGATGCCCAGCATGTTCGAGCCGATCCACGGGAGCGCGTTCGACATCACGGGCAAGGGCCTCGCTAACCCGGTCGGGACGTTCTGGACGGCCGCGGAGATGCTCCGCTGGCTCGGGGAGGAGAGGGCCGCGGGCATGCTCATGCGCGCGACGGAGAAGGCGTGCGAGGACGGCATCAAGACGCGCGACCTCGGCGGGCAGGCGGGCACGGAGGAGGTTACGCGCGCGGTCATCGAGCGTCTTTAGAAGTACATGTACGGCTGTCTCGGGAGGTCACTGAGCTGCATCACATCGACTAACAGAGTCCACAAAGTCCACACTGTCCATGTCAGCGGCTAGCGCGTTCGCCCACTGATGTCAGCTGCGATCGCTCTGGCAGCTCGCACTTGGGCTCGCCCACTAGTGGTAGGTAAAGTCCCACACCTGTGGTTAGCTCGGCGAACGCGCTCATCAGCTAACCTGGTTTCTAAAGTCGGGGTGGCACGAGTCGTGGCAGTCCCAGATCTGCACCTTGCCGCTCGTGCTGCCATCGGCGAGGTCGAGGCAGAAGTCTGCGTGAGCTGGCAACGGTAACACAGCTCACGGTTGTTGAGCTGCGTAAACTGCCCCCCGTAGCGCCACTTGCGCCCGTCCGGCGAGTCGTACGGGCTCGGCCAGTTCTCCGACGGGCAGAACATGAGCTTGGCGCCCGCCCCGTTCGAGGGGTGGTACCCGGCGAGGGGGTCTGGGTCAGCTGAGGTCCTAGCCACCATAGCTGACGTGGGGGGAGGGGGGTGGGTGGGGAGAGGGGGACGCACTAGTACCAGCGTCAACGCAGAGATTGTGGTCCACGCTGCTGAGGATGTATGTCGGCGCGCTGGGGAGGACGTACCACCGTTGCGAGGGCGCGTCGGAGCAGGGCGCGCTGGAGTCAGCTACCTGAGTGGGATGTAGCTAAAGTGAGGAGAGGCCTCACATCACAACGTCGCGCATGTTGCCCACGCCGCCCGCGGCGTCGAGGCAGCGGTCGGCATGCGTGCGCGGGTGGATGGAGACGAGGGCCGCGCCGGGCGGGATGAAGGCGCGGGGCGTGGGCGACGCGGCGGCGAGGGGGAGGAGGGCGAGGAGGAGCATGCCGGAGAGTGGAGTGAGGAGTGGAAGGAAGAGGGAAGGTCAGCATTTATCGTGAGTAGGTGAGTCAACCGTCCGCGCCGCCACCCACGCCCCGCTCTACACCTCCTCGTTGTGGACTGATTGGAATCCAACCTTCTGCCAGCGGAGCGGCGAATGGTGCGGAAGCGAGCAGATCTCGCCCACTCCATACCGACACAGCCCCGGACTCCACCCATCAACAGATCACCAGCACACCAGGCCACCAGCACTATCCCGCCCTCCGTCTTCCAGCCTCCCGGAATAGACGCAGTCGCCGCCGAGTCCGAGTGCACCGCCATGATCGCCGAGGAATGCCGCGAGCACGTGGCCCGCGTGCAGAAACCGCCTTGGTGAGCCTGTGGGGAAGCGAGGGGAGCCGGGGCGTGCTCGCTGCTCGACCGCGGCCGCGGGTGCGAGTAAGCATGAAGATGAAGCATGAGGTGAAGAGCAGAGCAGTCAATCACGCGCCACTAATCTCCGGTTATCAGATGTCGCGTCGTCGGCCTTCTCCGGCCCGGGTAGCCGACCCCACATGCTCCGGCAAGTTATTGACCGAACACCGCGAACACGACAAGTCATATACCCCCACTCCGTCTCTCCCACACGCTCACTCTCCCAGCTCATCCCCTCCTCCCCCTCCCTCCCCCTCGCTCGCTCCACTTCGCCCCCTCTTAGCTCACTCGCAATGGTCGGCCCCCCCGTCGAGATGAACTCGGTCGCGTCCGTCACCCTCTCGCGCCCCGAGGAGAACGTCTGGCTGCTCAGCATGGAGCGCAAGCCCGACAACCGCCTCAGCCCCGAGATGCTCGCGCTCCTCTCGCAGCGCCTCGACGAGATCGAGGCCGAGTGGCGCCAGAAGAACGAGGGCAAGGCCGACAAGGACAAGGTCGGCGGCGCGGTGGTCTTCGACTCGCACGTCGCCAAGTTCTGGAGCAACGGCTTCATCCCCGCCTTCCTGACCCGCCCGGGCTTCAAGGAGCGTGAGTGCCAGTACGGGCTGCTGACAGCAGTATACGTCAACCCCCTCCTCATCCGCGTGATGAACTTCCCGCTCGTCACCATCGCGTCGATCAGCGGGCACTGCTTCGCCGGCGGGATGCTGCTCGCGCTCGCGTGCGACTTCCGCGTCATGGGCCAGAAGAAGGGGTGGATGAGCATGAACGAGCTGCTCATCGGCCTGCCCCTCCAATACGGCTCCGGCGCCATCCTCCGCGCCAAGCTCACGGACGCGAATGTGCTGCGCGACGCCATGCTCGGGAAGCGCTGGACGGCGCAGGAGGCGCACGCGGCGGGCTTCGTCGACGAGGTCGTCGACAACCTCGCGGACCCCGGCGCGGTCACGGGTCGCGCGATCGAGCTCGCGGAGGAGCAGCTGCCCAAGGCGCGGTTCGGGGCGTGGGGCGGCATCAAGAACGGCCTGTATGGCTGGGTGTACGAGACGCTGCTCACCAACCCGCCGGCCATCCAGCCCGAGGCCGAGAAGATCGCGTTCCTCACCCGCATGGAGAGGGAGAAGGGCAAGTTGTAGAGGGATGTCAGAAGTATCCATCAGGCCAGGCGTGGGGAGCTCATTGACATCTCACAGGCTACAGGCAATACTGCACAGGGTCTCTACTCCAGCACGTACGACGGATCCGTCTCGAGCTTGAACGTCTCGGTGCCGAGGTCCGTGCGAGGACGCCGCCTCCTCATCCATCACGTCGCCCGCTACGCCGACTTCCACCCTCCGCCCCGTCTCACCCTTGGCCCAGACGCGCTGGAGGCACCACACACCTTGCTAGCTGCTAGGACATGAGGACATGGACAGGTACATGAAGTCAGGTTACAGGTGGTGAAGTACAGACGCCGGCCTCGTGACTCGTGTGGTGTATTGACCTGTCTCGCTCTATCGCAGAACGAACGTGGGGTCCGTCTCGAGCTTGAACGTCTCGGTGCCGACCTCGAGCTCGTACTCCTCAAGGGTGAGGGAGCGGAGCTTGTCGTCGCCGAGGTTGAGCACGCGCCGCATGAGCTCGACGTAGTCCTTGAGGGTGCGACACGACCCCTGCCCGCGAGACAGACTCCTGCCGTCCCAGTACAGCTCGCGCTCCGTCTTGAGGTTGACCGCCGCGGCGTTGACGAACGTGAAGCCTATCTCACGCCCGCGCCAGATGCACTCCTCGGTCTCGTCGAGGAACCAACTGATCAGGTCGTCAAGGCCGTCGTGGGCGTGGAAGACGAGCACGACCTCGCGGAGGGCCGGGCACTCGCTCATGATACACAGCAGGAAGATCAGGTTCGTGTTGAACACGAACGTCGCTTTCGTGAAGGGAACGTGGCTTGTCGATGAGAAGGGGAAGCCTTCGTACCGCGGCAAGTCGGCTGGCGGGCTCTTGCGCATCGGCCACCCGAAGACGACGAGCGAGGTTGGGCTCACCCACTCGATCACGTCCGTGTGGGCGCCGCCTCCCAGGCGCAGGAGACCTGCGCCATTCACTCCTCGGCCATGGACGGCGGGCACGAAAGGCGCACGAGGGTCCTGACGGAAGATGCAGTCGACCACCTCTGTGTGGTGGGTGTGCTCGGTACGATCGGGATGGAGCGCAGGGTGGCGGCCGAGGACGGAGCGGACTCCCGCGGGAGTGATGGCGAGGTGGTGGGAGAGGATCGCGTCAACGCGGTCGAGGAAGGTCTTGCTGGCGCCGCGTAGCGCGAGGAGCGAGCCGTGAGGCGCGGCCGCGATGATTGCGTCCATGATGTGCGGGTAGGCGGCATGGTCGATGACATTGAGGGTGAAGGTGGGGCGAGGTCTTGTCATGGTGGAATGGGTGGAGTGAGGAAGGTTGTTGTTGTGGTGGGGCTATGTGTGGACGCGTGGCGGTCCGTGCGAGTGCGCCGCCCTCCCCTCCTCCGCACCGCCGTGTGTATCACGCCTCCCACGACCCCAACTTCCACACTCCATTCCGTCCAGCCGTGAGCCCATTAGCTCTGAAGATATGGACACCTCCCTTGCGCATGTGGACATGGACTGGTGCATGAAGGTAGGTTACAGGTGGTCAAGTACAATCGGGTATCTCGTGTGTGGCGTGTGAATGTCTCTCGCTCTACCGTAAAACAAACGTGGGGTCCGTCTCCAGCTTGAACTTCTCCTTGCCAATCTCGAGCTCGTACTCCTCGAGCGAGAGGAACCGGAACTGGTCGTCGCCGAGGTTGAGCACGCGCCGCACGACGTCGAGGTACTCCTTGAGGGTCGAGCCGGCGGTCGTTTCGCCGGGACACAGAGTGTGGACCCAGTTGGACACATCACCCCCGGGCGGGAGGACGATGTCGAGGGCGTTGACGAGTGTGATGCGCGCGTCCCATTCGTCGCACTCATTGATCTGGTCGAGGGTCGAGGCGATCTGGGCGTCGATAGTGTGGTCAAAGTTGCGGGAGGGGAAGGCCAGGACGATGGCCTGGAGGTCGCTGGACCCAAAGAGGAACCGGGGGTATATCGGGGTGAAGCCGTAGACCAACGTCACCTTCTTAAGGACAGGATACTCTGCGTCGGACCAGGGGTGGGTGAGGACCCTTTCGTTGAGGAAGACCCAGCGACTGGGTGGCTTGATGCTGGTTGTTGGAACAGGCGCCACCCGAAGACGATGAGATAGCGGGGGCGCACCGCCTCAACGATCTCCAGTTGGGCGTCGCCCAGGCGCAAGCGGCGGGCACCGTATGCCAAGAACTGCGGGGTACCGGGAAAGAGGTGGATATCGTTTTGGTCGAAGCAGTCGACCACATATGGTAAGTCCAAGTCGGGATACGGGTACCGGTCGGGGTGAAGCGCGGGGTGGCGGCCGAGGACGGAACGGACTTCGGTCGCGGTGATGCTCAGGTGGATGGAGAGGATGACATCGACGTAGTCGCGGAAGCTGGCGCTGGCGCCGCGGAGGGCGAGGAGTGAGGCGTACGGTGCGGCATCGAAGATGGTGTCGAGGATGTGCGGGTACATGGTGTGGTCGATGACCTTGGGGGTGTGCGTGGCGGGTGGTGTTGGAGCCGGCATGGTGAGGTGTGTGAAGTGAGGAGAAGAGATGAGAGGAAGGTAAACAGAGGAAGGTGAACATGGTGGCAATTTGTTGGCGTGTGGCGGCAACTGCGGAATACACCTAACACACCCAAGTTAGTCACCCCGCTGCCGACTCACCCACGTACTATGGGCACAAAAGGGAGCCAAACAGCTCGCAGTGCTGCCTGCCCTCGTGGGGACAGATATGGCACATGAAGGCAGGTTACAAGAGATCAAGCATGATGGTCCGCGACTCGTGGTGTATGGTGTATCTACGCCTGGGCGGCTCTACCGCAGAACGAAATCGGGATCCGTCTCCAGGGCGAACGCCTCGGGCCCCAGCTCGCGCTCGTACTCCTCGAGCGAGAGGAAGCGGATCGCCCCCTCCGCGAGGGGGAACTTGGCGCGCACCGCCTCGACGTACTCTTGCAGCGTCGCCCGCTCGACCATGTGGCGGAGGCACACGTCCTCGGCCTTGCACGCCCCGTTCTCGCCCAGCAGGTCCGTGGCCCACCAGCTCACGCGCCCGGCGGCGGGGAACGCCCCCGCGGGCATAGCGGCGGCGTTGACGAACGTGAGTCGCAGCCCCCCGCCCCACCGCACCCGCGGCACCATCTCGTACAGGATATTCCCGATCTTGGTGTCGAGGCTCACGCCGCCGCTCGCCGGCGCCTGGGGCGCGTACACGACCGTGATGTCCGCGATGCTCGGCCACGCGCGCACCATCCCCTTGGCGTAGCACGTGTAGTCGGGCACCCCGTCGATCACGATGACGACCTTGCGCACGGTGGTGCAGTGCTCGACGGGGGACGCGCGGCGCGACCCGCCGAGCAGCACCCACTTGGCCTCGGGCGGCTCGTTGCGGCGGTGCCAGCCGAACACGACGACGGTGGACGGCGCGACGCAGTCGATGACGGCGAGCGGGCCGTCGCGCATGCGGAGGATCGGGGCGCCGGCTGCGTCGAAGACGTGCGGCGCGGGCTGGAGCGCGAAGTGCGCGAAGCAGTCGAGCACCTCGGGCGTGGAGGGGGGCACGCGGGGGCCGAGGGCCGAGCGCAGGTCCGCGTCCGTGAGCGCCAGGTGGCGGGAGAGGAGGGCGTCGACGCGCGCGCGGTAGGTGCGCGAGGTGGCGCGGAGGGCGAGGAGGGCCGCGCGCGGGGCGGACGCGAAGACGACGTCCATGATCTGCGGGTAGGCGGTGTGGTCGATGACCCCGGGGGTCGGGGGCGGGGTGGCTGCGTGAGGCCTCGGCGTCGGGCAGCCGGCGGCCGAGGGCTTGGGGACGGTGGCGAGCTCGCCCATGGCTGGTGCGTGGCGACAAGTTGATGGCGTGGAAAGGAATGTGACAAGACGAGACGCACAGTAGATAAAGGACGAGCGGTGGGTGCGGGGCGTGTGTTGTACCCCGCCGTTTCACGTGACAAAGTGTGGCTATTCACTCATTCACTACTTCTGAGACGCTCTTAGTCATGGCCCTCGTCGCATGCCTCGCATTCCAACACATTCATGTCTCGCATTCTTCCTAAGGCACGGCATGCCGCCGGCTCGGGCGTGCCGAGCGGCCACTCTGCCCAGCGGCGTGGTATCTGCACACTGCCGCCACGCCGCCGCATACCTCGAAGGTGGGCTCGAGCGCCCCGCCCCGCCCGTGTCGACCACCCCTTCCGTGAACGGCGAGCGTCGCCAAGCGCCAAGGCGTTCCACGTCTGCGCCGGAACATGCACGGGCGGTCGTGTGCGCTACCCATGTGTGGCGTGTCAGGCGATCACGGGACCCTCGCGGGCGCATCACGGGCGGGGATCAGGAAGGAATGTGGCCGAGGATCCGGAAGCTCCTTCCTGGGCATCGCCTGCGCCCAGGGGCCACCGGCTATGGGGCTTGACCCGGGCCGCGAGGGCGAGAGTGATGGGCGAGTGCTGCTATTGCTGGCGGGAGATGGCCGCGGTTACGTGGATGGTTAGTGGGAGGTGAGACATGCCAGGGAATGCGGGGTGATTAGATCTGCGGGCAGGGCGGGCAAGCGAGGTGCTCTTGCCCGAGCAGCTCTTCCGTCTGGAGACTCCGTCGCTGGGACGCAGCACGTCACGCGGAGGGAGGGAGAGAGGATCAGTCGGGACGGAAGGAGAGATCAGCTGGGACGATGGCGACGGACCGCGCGTGGCTTGGCGAGGTCAGATGCAGAGGAGAGATACCGTGCGGTATGTAGGAGCACCCGACGGGTCGGGGCCATCCGGCGCGGCATGTGAGCGTCGCATTCCTGCATCGGCCCTAGCGAAGCACAAACCCGGGGTCGGTCTCGATACGGAACTGCTCCCACCCCACGCGCGCCTCGTACTCCTCGAGGGAGAGGTACTCGCACTCGGCCTCGCCGCCACGCTTCAGCACCTCGACGATCTCCGGAAGCGTGACGGGGCTGCTATCTGTCATAGCGCCGCCAAAGTCCTTGGCCAGCAGCAGGCCGTGGAGGGACTCGGCGTTGACGAACGTCGTCTTGATGGGCGAGAAGGACGGCGTGCGGGCATACCACACCAGCTTGCGCAGCAGTGAGCGGAGCCCGTCGATTGCTGCGATCCTGCGGCGCCGGCGGCTTCTGCGGCTCCCGCGGAGGCCGGGACACGCGCCGCACGCTGGGAAGATGAGGACTAGCTCGGTGATGGGGTCTGCGCGCAGCGCGGAGGGGAGGACGTCGAGGCCAAAGCACGAGTTGCTCGAGCAGAGGTTGAACACGAGGCGGCCGGAGAAGCCGTCCAGCGCCCATCCAAACGATGCGGAGTAGTTGGCACGCACGTGGTGGGTCGTGCACGTGAACAGCACGTAGTTGGCGGGAAAGGTCGAGAAGGCGGGGAAGCAGGGGTAGGTGGCGCGGACGGTGGCCGTGCGGATGGCCTCGGCCGGCCACCGGCGGAGCGGGAAGCCGATGTGGCCTTCGAAGTCGATCAGGCGCGGCGGGGTGGGGCCGGGGTTAAACCAGCCCATGGCAAGCTGGACGATGGACTGGTTGTGCGATGCGAACGCGGGGTGACGCCCGAGCACCGAGTTCACGACCGGCATGTCGCAACCCACGACGAGATGATTGGTGAGGATCGCGTCGGTCCGAGCACGGTACTCCTCAGAGGTGGCGCGGAAGGCGAGGAGCACCGCGTGCGACGCAAAGCCGAGGATGGCGTCCATGATGTGCGGGTGCGCGGTGGAGTCGATCATGCCGCTGGTCGTCGGTGGGGACGCAGGGGCCTCCGATCGCTCAGACTCGCCGGGTGCGTCCTGACGGTGGAGATGCTGCATCTCTGGATGAACGAGTGTGCTGCACGAGGGGCTGGTTTCAGCGACGAGGACGAGTTGGGCTTACCAGCCTGGATGGAGGATGAGGGAGAGGCAGGATGGAAGAGTGCTGTTGTTGTGTTGTTGTGAGGTTGCAACGCCGTCCATGGGCGAGGTGTTAATCGGTTGCGGTGATGGCCCGTGCAGTGGCGTTCCACTACCCTCTCCGCCCCCACCCCTGTGCCGGCCGCGACCGCTCAACGCAATACATAGTTCGGGTCGATCTCGACAAGGTACTGCTCCCTGCCCACCTTTGCCTCATACTCGGCCAGCGACAGGTACTCGAGGGACAGCATCCCCCTCTGGGCGAGGGATGCGATCCACTCCGCTCCCAGCATCTTCTCCACTGCCATGGGCGGGGGGGTGTCCCAGTCTGCCGACGTAGGCAAGTCGGCGTCGTACAGGCCCATGGAGATATTGTCGTAGTTCACAAAAGTGACCTTGATCGGTTTGAAGACGAAGTAGGTGGGCAGGATGTTGATCAAGCATTGGAGCACATCGGGGGCGGAGTAGGGGGAGGCTGGGTCCGGCCCGTGGTCCGGCTCGTGGACGCAGGCTGAGAAGACGATCACCAACTCCTTGACCGAATTCACCAGTCCCCTAGGCGCGACTTCGGGGCTCTTGTACCTCGCCAACCCGCAGATGTTGATGACGAGCTTGTCGACCCGGTCGGCCTGGATTTCAGGGAAAGGCCAGTGCTGCGGTGGGCCTCCCTTCTGAAGGCATTTGCGATCCAGGTGACAGCCGAAGGCGACGAAAGTGGAGGGAAACGTGCCGAAGACCGGGAACGAGGGGTAGAAGGTGCGGAAGACGGCGTTGCGGATGATGCGCCGGTGCCAGCGCGCGAGGTTGAGCCTCCCCGTGCCGATGTTGTCGATGACGCGTGGTCGGCTCGGGGCGGTCTTGGTGGACCTCCACTGCGCATCCCATTCCCGCACCGAGCGGAACTGGGACGCGTACGCCGGTGGGTAGCGGCCGCTCGCTGACCGTACGATTGGGCCGTCGTCGGCAAGGGCGATGTGCTGCCCGAGGATGGCGTCGACGCGGCTTTGAAAGGCCCGACACGTACCCCGGAGGCGAATGAGAGCTGTGTGCGAAGCGTACGCGATGATAGCGTCCATGATATGGGGGAAGGCGAGGTGATCGATTGGCGCCCTGGAGCTGGTGGGAGCTTGAGCGGCGGGGTCGAGTGGCGAGGGGGAGTGCGGAGGGGTGAGTTGGGGAGAGAGTCGAGGGGAGAGGGGAGGACGCGGGGGATCCAGATGCTGAAAGGGGGCGTCATAGACTCGGCGCCATGGAGGGCGGCGCGCGGCGTCTGTGAACGGGGCCATGGTCGAGTCGCGCTGGGTGCACATGATGTTGCAGGGTGAATACGCCTGGCAGGGGGCGCTGAACATCATCTCGCAGCGGCACGGCGCACGCCGGCGTCCCTGGAGTCAGCGACGTTGGGCTCACGGCGTACGGGTTGCTTATGGGATGTGGTGAGGCCGAGAGAGATGAGAGATGAGGTGAATGAGAGGATGAGATGAGGCTGTGCGAGGAATGGAGAGGCTTGGGAAGGTTAAGTGATCCAAGCGGTGCAGCCACGTGACCATGACATCATGTTTCTCGATCAAATCACTAAGTTTAGCAGCGTAACCCAACGTCACAACAACAGCCTGCTGGATCGCATGCATCTTTGCACCACTATAGAAGAGCCAGGAGAGCCAGAGGGCGATCACCCCACCGTACGACATTCTAAGGGATGGGGGGCAGCTCGTCGCTCTCCCACTCCAGGTTTGCCTTCTTGACCGCCTTGCTCCGGCCGCGCGGAACGATGGGGAGCTCCAGCGGCCCATGGAAGGCTGGGGCCCGATACGCGTAGGTCAGGACGTCCTGGGCGCGGACGAGGGTGTAGCTGTCGTCGGTCTCGAGCTTGAAGCGCACGTCGCCGACTAGCTCCCGGTATTCGCCCTTGGAGTAGAAGGAGAGCGGTGGACGCCCGCTGTGCCCTCCGATGTTGGTCACGTACTCCTCGAGGGTGGCCAAGTACCAGGTCTTGCTGCCCGTGGTCTCCATCGGCCAAGCCAGGTAGGCTGAGATGTGGTGGGAGTCCACAAAGGTCAAGTTGGGACCCAACGGCCAGGCGCTGTAAGCCTTGGCGAGGACGTGGTAGAGGAACGTCTGCTGGTAGTACTCAGAGCTCTTATCCCTGGATTGCTTTCCCTGGTAGAAGATCATCACCACCTCGTCAAGCAACATCCACGCGTCTGTCAAGGCCTGGAGGGGCAAGTTCCACGAGTCGTTGGGGTTGACGTTGACATGGACGACAGCCCTGCGCGCCTCGCGCGGCCATTGCGGGGGAGCGGCTTCAGCTCCAGGACCATCTTCGTGGCCCATGAACTCCATCGGGGGAAGTTGAACCCCAGTCCGAAACGCAGACATCTCGTAGTCGAAGAGGACGTATGTGCCACCCCGGTTCTCAACCCACTCAAACTTACTGCTGGGCCCCCAGCTCTGGCGCCAGAAACGCTGCATCCGCGCCGCAGTGATACACTGCCGCTGGCGATCTGAGGCGACTGAAGTGCCAGTGTGGTTGTCGACCACCACGGGCGGTCTACTAGGGTCGCTGTAGGCAGCATGCCTTCCGCCAAGGACTGGCAGTTCCTCGACGTGGTAGTCGCGGTAGGTGTTACCCGGGAGCCGCATGGTGTACCCGACACGGCGGTAGTCGAAGAACAGGTGGGGCATGCGGTAGATCCGCTGGAAGGGCAGGGCGGTTGCTCCCATGCGGAGGTGGGGCGGGATGGGCACGCAGGTGGGCATGGGGCCCAGGATGTTCGGGTACGCCAGGCGCTCGTAGGGGGGCGGCGGGTGGCGAGTGGAGGAGCCGGCGTAGACGACCGGGGGCACGGAGACCTTCGATGGGCGGGAGAGAGGCTCGGTGGCGATGGGCATGTTGGATGGATGGAGAGAGATGTTGAGAAGGGTTGGGTGCGCTCGCCAGCTTTTATGTCTCGACAGGGTGCATATTTTCCAGCGCCGCCAGACATGACACAACGCCACTGGATTCAACTAGCCCGCATCGCCCACGCCACAGCGGCAGCCCATGTTGTTCGCCGCCATTTGGCGAAACTAGTGAGACTGGGGCGGTCGCCCAAGTGAGGCTGACTTTCGCGCCTGATTTTGACTTTGCCACCCGATGGAGGTGGACACGGAAAGTGGAGGTGGAGGTGGAGGTGCGTCCGTCCCTCCCTGTGGAGCACAGCTTCGCTTGCGCCCTTCTCGTCCGCTATCTCCTCGTACGACCTCCCCATCACTCTATAAGACACCCCTCTCGCCACGAGCCCCCGCAGGCAACATGGGCATCGACCACGACGCGTTCCCGTACCTCGTGGACCGCATCCTCGCGCTCGCGCCGCACAGAGTGCTCCTCGCCTTCCGCGGCACCTCGCGCGCCTTCCGCGCCCAAGTCGACCAGCGGCTGGCCAAGCACATCACGTACCCCTACAAGGCGAAGACACCCTTCAACGCGACGACCCCCTTCCTCGCCGCCCGGCGTCGGCACCCCCTCATGTCGCCATTGGGGGCGAGCGGCGGTCGCGATATCGAGGCCGTGTGTGCCCGCCTCTTCCCCTCCAACCCCGAGGTCGTCGACTTCGAGTATCTCACGACGTCGCCCAAGGGCGCGATGGTTGCGCGTGCGCCGACCATTAGGCTCTGGCACGTGCCGTACCGCATCGTCAACATCCTCCGGCCGCGCACGTACGTCTTCTTCGGCTGGGGGTACCCCGGCACCCCGAGGGACACGTTCTGGCCCCTGCCCGTCGTGCTGCCCTGGGACGACCCGGTGCCAAGCGACGCGCCAACTCGCATCGTGCTCAACATCAATGTCGTTCCTCGACACGAGACATGGATCTGCTACCAGGTCAAGAGCTGGAGCACCGTCTCCGAGCTAGTCGCCGTGTTCAACCGCCGAATGCCCAGCGAGTCAAGCCTTCGGGACACAGATCAACTTCCCGGTTCAGGGTACGAGATCGTGGACCTCGTTTCTGCCTGGGCCCGCACCCCCCGGTTCACGATCACGTTTGTCAACATCGACCTCGTGGAGGCCAAGGCCGGCGAGGCACTGGGGGCCATCCGCAAGACCGTGCGGAAGCATTGCCCGCTACCGGAGGCAGCGACTATCCGAGAGTGCTTCGAGCACCTCGGCGCCCATCTCGCCCCGAACTCCACATCGCCGATGCTCACCTTCCTCACCCTCGACGAGTACAAGGCCAAGGTCGGCGCGAAGCAGTTCTACATCGAGACGGACGAGGATTACGTAGTCATGTAGGGAGGCGAGATAAGGAGATGCAGTCTCACAGTGCCCGTCAGCACAGGTGGAGGGGCTGATTTCTGGTTTGCCACTCATTTGTTAAACAAACACACTTTCAATCTTTCACTTTCGCACTCTCTTCCCTTCCTCCCCACCATCCAGAATCTCGTAAGGAGCCACCATTTGTCCCTCAGCTAACGCAGAGCGATGGGTTCGGCCGTAACCTACGAGAGCAGTCAGAGCGCCACGCCGACCGAACTCAAGATGCCCTCGAACGGGCACCCGGTCCTCGACTACACGTCGTTCCCCCACATCGTGGATCTCATTCTCGACTTCTTCATTGAAGACAACGAGTCTCCACTGCCGGCCATGATTGCACTGCGGCCGCTGACGAAGCGCACTCGCAGGGCCGTAGACCAATGGCTCGCGTCCCGGCCTCTTGATGGCAATGCAGCCTCCCTCGGCAAGGTGGGCGACACGACAGTCCTCTCCATCGTTAGGGCTGCACCGCCCGGAAGCAGAGGGAACCGTCAATCCCTCAAGCGGATCAGTGCTCGTCTGGAGCACCAGCGCCTGCCCGGCGCGAGCACCCGTTCTAATTCGGAGTCCTCTGGCTCCCATAATTCGAACAACGTATCGGTTCTGCGTCTGCTTGGCCCCTTAGGAAGAGATCTTTTCAAGCAATATCCGAATCCTCTCGTGCAGGTGGCCAACCGCGTCCACGCACCCACGGTCGTGAGCTTCGAAGCTGCCGCCGACGGCTGCCACATGTCCATGTCCAACAAACATGGGACACCGCACGTGCGCCACCTAGTTATCCACATGGATATCTCCGAACCCTCGATACTTCTGATGCTAGCAGCAAGCGGACACTGGAGCAACTTGACCGACATCACCATCATCTTTTCTCGACGCCCGGAGCCGCCAAGTGCTCTATCTATTTGGGAATTGGACATGTACTTCGCCTTCGTGTTTGTCGAGGGCCTCGAGAGACCGGGCAAGAAGCTCAACTATACGTTCGTGGATGCCCATCTCACGGATGGTATTCCTTTTGACCGCGTCCGCAATGTGTTTAGTTGGAGCCTGACTTCGCTTGGCGGGGGCGCTACCTTGCAGGATATCACAGCCCGCCTGATCGCGGTCGAGGGGAAGTCTAGGGGATTCGGGGCTCGCTTCCTCACCCAGGCTGAGTATGCAGCCGAGGTCGGTCCCGAGTTGTACAAGATCTACACCGACAGAAATTTCTGGATGTGCTAGGGGGGCATGCATAGGCGTTGTGGCTGGCATGAATGAGCAACTATTGAATTGAACACCAGGTAGCCCATGCAGCCCATTAGCCTGATGCCAAGGGGCCGTGGAGCCAGTGGACAGCCCCAAAACGCATGTACACGGAATGAAGCGCCACGGCACATCATGATGACGGTGTGGAAAGGAAGGGAAACGGGGAGAAGAAGTATGGGCTACTGGCACTAGCTTCGTAATACCCGCGCTCAAAACATTTGCCACTGACTAGAGCACCGGAGCTCACATATATACCCCACACTCCTATCGTCTCACTCTCGCACGACTTCTTTCCTCAACATCCCCTTGAACATACAGCATGTCCACCGCACCCTCCACGATCATCGCCCCCGCCGACGGGTCACCCATCCTCGACTGGACGGCCTTCCCCGACATCGTCGAGAACATTATCGAATTCCTCTGTGTGAACCCAGAACTCTCGCCCCTGGAGGCCGTCCGTGCCCGGATCCTGTCGAGGCGCATTCGCAAGAGCGCAGACAGAGCACTCGCGTCGCGCGAGATCAGGGACGACTTTACCTCCCTCTGCGATAAGGGTGACTCCACCATCCTCTCTGTCGTCAGGACGGTGGCACCTGGACCGCGCGCAACCCGGCAGTACCTCAACGACATGGGTGCGCGCCTCAAGGATTGGGGCCTGCTCAGCCCCGGCTCTGCCAAACGTCCATCTCGCCATGGCGCGCCCGTCGTCTCGGTCCTCCGTCTGCTGGGCCCCGCCACGACAATCCCGTACAACATCCACCCGCACGTCGGCCTCATTGACCGCGTCGAGCCGGAGACGCTCGTGCGCTTCGAGGAGGACGACCACTCCATGCTTGGGAACTGCAGGACGAAGGGCAGCCCCTACGTCCGGCGTCTGGTGCTCAACCGCGACGTGGGCGCGTACAGCACGCCCTCGACCCTGCTCCGGATGGCGGCGGGGGGATACTGGCCCAACCTGCGCGAGATCACCATCGTCTTCTCGCGCACCTGGTATCCCACCGTTACGGAGTGGGAGTGCTTGGACAAGGACCTGGCCCACCTCTTCGGGTACGCCGCGCGGTTCAGCGTCACGTTCGTGGACGCCCACCTGACGGAGGGGAATCCGTTCCCGGCAATCCGGGACTTGGCCAAGTCTCTCGGCCTGTTGACTCCGGGGCCGAACGTCACATTGGTGACCCTCACCGAGTTTCTGTTCTCGCGGTTGCCGCGGTACAGGACCCACTTCCTCACGCGGGATAAGTATGCCGCCGAGGTGGGCCCCGAGCGGTTCAGGATGTACGCGGAAGATAGGGTTTGGATTCTCTAGGCGTGTATGCATGTGGCGTGTCCGTAGCACGCACTCTTCCGTTCCGTACGAGGACAGTTCTATGCCGTCTAACCTCAGACGCCCTCTCCCCATTTCTCACGCTCACCCCACTCTGTCTGGGACATAAACTGCTCTCTTCCTTTTCGTCCCTCCCACCCCGCAATGTCCAGCGCACCACCCACCCCAGCGGCTCCGTCTCTCAACAGCGGCGAGAGCGACGACGCAGAGTCGGGGCTCATCCTCCCGGCCCAGCACCCGACGCACGCGGACGACAACCTCCCCCCCATCATGGTCATCTACACCGAGTTCCCCGAGTGCATGGAGGCCATCCTCGCGGCGTGCACGCGGCACACGCTCTTCGCCCTCCGCGCCACCAACTCGGACATGCGCGAGGTCGTCGACGGACACCTCGGCCGCAAGCACCACGTGTACTTCTACCACCGCCTGCTCGCGATCATGGGGAAGCTGGGTAGGTAGCGCATGCATAGTTTCAAAACCGGTGGCGAGGGTGCAAAAAGCTGAAAAGCAATAAGAACGGCGCGGCAGCCGAGAATCGAACTGCCGTGTTTACCAGTAGTGTATAACACAACTTGGTTGGTGCGCTACGCCGCCATACGGTTAGTCTATGGGATCAGTTGGATGGAAGTAGTAGTTCCAATAGCGCCTTATAATCTGAAAGAAAGTCAACGTCGAATTCTGGCCGGAGAAGTGGTCCGCCGCAGTGAGGAATGCTCGGTAACTTCGCTTGGGCCGTGTCTGGCACGCGTCTCATCTCACCTTGTCCCCTTCCACCGCTGTCACATCGCACTCTCTCCTCTCTACCTCCCAGCCGCTCTACTCACCATGTCCGCCGCCCCCTCCTCGAGCACCGCAGCCCCCGTGATCGACCACCTCGCCTACCCGCACATCTTCGACCGCATCGTCTCCTATGCGGCCTACCCTACGCTCATCCGCCTGCGTGCGACCGGCCGCGACGTCCGGGACCGCACCGACACCCGCCTCACCCAGCACCTCCTGTTCGACCGCAACGCCTTCCCGCCCATCCTCACCCCAGATGGGCGGCGCGTCCCGGCCTTCGCCGACATCCTCTCCGTGCCCGGGCCCGGGCCGGAGGCGGTGGCGCGCATGACGCGCCTCCTCTCCGCCGTGCGCACGATCGACTACGTCGGCGACCGCCCCAGCTACCACGACTACCTCGAGAGCGAGCCGCAGCCGACGCTCGCGCGCGCCTGGTCCGACACGGACCTCGGGAGCACGACCGAGTCGCCACGCGTCGACACGCTCGCGGCGTTCGTGTGGCGCTCGCCGCGCGGCGTGCCCTTCCAGCCGAGCGGGACGGCTCTGCAGACGCCGCTGTGGCGCACCGTCGTGATCAACCTCTCCCTCGGCGCCACGGAGAGCATGCACGACGTCCCGAACCTCGTGCCCAGCCTCATGAGCCCCGAAGTCAGCAACATCGTCGTCGTCTTCCACCCCAGCGAGGGTGGGGCGAGTCCCATCCCCATCCGCGACATGGATGGACTGTTCCGCTTCCTCGAGTTCCAGTGGTTCAACCACGACACCATGCCGCGCCTCACCATCGTCGACGGCCACCTCATCTCCCCCGAGGACGAGGCGCACCTCGTCACGCTGATCTCGTCCGCCGACTTGGAGCGCCTGCGGACCGACTCGCAGGGCGCGCAGCGCAGCATGCTCGAGGTGTACGCCGAGACCTTCCGTGAACAGATCGCGCTCAAGGCCCCCATCGAGGAGGACGCGATCAGGCTCATCTCCAGCGAGGAGTACCGCGCGCAGGTCGGCGACGAGCGCTTCAACCTCTACACGGACGACAAGTTCTTCCTACAGTAGGCGCGGTAAGTCGAGCCCCGGGGCAAGTGCTGACGACCAGACCTCTGTGTCACCAGCCGGCCGTCCTTCACGTTCCACCGCGCCGCATCTTCACAATGTTCATGACATCGCACCCCTCGGCCCAGGTAGCTGAATGATGCACCCCCATCCCGCTCGGGAGCACTGGCCATCCCTCTCACCCTGACGAGATCTCGATTGTCACCCGACGGTGCGACAACAATCGAGTCTCCTCGACCTACTCCTCCTCTCAACCATTCTTCCATTCACTTCGCGGTTCACTACATCGCTGGCGCCTGGCAGGTGGGGGCCAACCACGCAGTTGTACAGTGCTAACACCAGGCTCGCACAATGGCACAGCGCCTCTCCCCTCCAGCCGCGCTGTCACCGGTGGTCATCTCCGAGCACGGGCTTCCGCCCGCGCCCGCCGCTCACCAGACTCCCACCATCGACCACCACGCGTTTCCACACATCATGGACAAGATCATCGCCCACGCCCCGCGCAAAGCTCTCCGCTCTCTCCGCGGCACAAGCAAGGAGTACCGGGGCACAGTGGACAAGTTGATGGCAACCCACCTCGTCATCTACCACGAGCGGCCAGTGCGCTCTGCCCCCTCGCCACCCGTCCTGGCTGGCCACGGGCGTCACCCGGCCGTGCTCCCCGGCCCTTGGACCGCAGTGCACGGCTCGGCTTCTCACCATCCGTTCAGCGTCGTCCTCGCTCTGTTCCCAACACGCACTCCAACGCTGCCATGGCTTCCGAAGCACCCGCCGCCGCATCGTCTTCCACGCCCAGCAACGTCCCTCCACGCGCCCGCCCCCGCCCGGGGCACACTGTGCGCCGCGCCGTGATCGACCACCAGTCTTACCCGCACCTCATCGACCTCATCCTCGAGCTCGGCGACCACGGCACCGTCCTCGCCATGCGGTCGGCCAGCAAGAAGTACAAGTCGAAGATCGACGCGCACCTCTCGCGCCACATGGTGCTGGCGCCTTCGGAGCCACCATTCCGCTCTGTCCTCGG
This sequence comes from Cutaneotrichosporon sp. PK4640, assembly GCA_023630115.1. NCBI lineage: Eukaryota > Fungi > Basidiomycota > Tremellomycetes > Trichosporonales > Trichosporonaceae > Cutaneotrichosporon > Cutaneotrichosporon sp. PK4640. Next base: position 54,687 of record JAMALN010000026.1, on the reverse strand, counting down.
CACGCACTCCCTTCTGGCGGGTGACTGCTCGCCATCAGGCACCCTGTGGCCGTGGCCCACCGCAGTCTCGGCAGAGATGGACGCGATAGACCTCCTCTCCTCGTCGCGCTTCCCCGCCGCTCCGAGAGGCATCCTCAGGCCCGTGGTCCTCAAGACCGTGCGCCTCTGGTCCGAGTCACCGCGGCTCGACGAGACCGCCCTCGATCCCGAGCTGCTCGTGCTCTTCTCCTGGCCGTCCCCTCCAACCCCGGCGCACCAGCCATCGTACCCCCGCCAGACCTTCACCAACAGCGCATCCAAGCTCCGCAAGGCCGTCCTGAACCTCGCCGTCGCCGACACCAAGCTCTCCAAGCCGCGATGCATCATCCCCCTCCTCTCCTCCTCGCCGCACCTCGAGCGCCTCGTCGTGTTCTTCGAGCACACGCGCGGCCGCGCTCTCGGAAAGACTCTCGGTACCCCCGACGTGCTCCTCCAACTCCTGGAGGAGGTCGCGCGGTTTCCGCGCGTCGGTCGCCCGCTCAAGATCACGTTCGTCAACGATAGCACCCTCTCCCCAGGCGTGTTCGACGCCCTCCGCACGATGCGGACCAGCGCGGGTGTACTCCGCCCATCCGCTACCCTCGCCGACGTGACGCAGTGGTTCCTCCGCTGCCACGTCCGTCCGCCCCCCGGTGCGGCGAGCCCGTACGAGTTCCTCTCGCTCGAGGAGTACGAGGCCGAGGTGGGGAGCGAGCAGTTGCGCCTCGAGACGGACGACTCATACCACCTCGTGCAGGGCGTGCTGGGGTGAGGTATCTTGGGCGCGAGGAAGGTGTGCCGCGCCCGAGGGCACTTTCAGCCGGCCTCACACCGTCACCTTTGGATCCGCAGCACCCTTCCCACGCCCAACTCGGCTCCTTCATCTGCACTCTCCGCAACTCTCATCCACCAACCTTCCGCGACATGCTGGTACGTGCTTGGGGCTGCGCGCATCCACAACCCAGTCCTCGCTGACGCCAGCGCAAGCTCCTCTCGTGCCTCGCGCCACCGCCTGTCGAGGAGGTGGAGCTCACGGCCCAACCGCCCCGAGCGCCCCGGCCCGAGCCCCGCGTCACGATTGACCACCGTGGCTACCCGCATATCATGGACCTGATCATCAAGGCGGCCTCGCACCGTGCGCTTCTTCGCCTGCGCGCAACGAGCTCTGAGTATCGCACCAAGGTGGACGCCTTCCTCGCGCGCCATCTCGTCATCACCGATGGCGCAGTGCGAGTCGCACCCGAGCTCGAGCGGCACCCTCCGTTCGCACCCCTCTCGGCGCCACCTCGCCGCCTTCGCCCGCCACTCGCCCCACCCCGCGCACCGCCTCACCCTCGCCGTGCAGTGCCGTGCTCCGAGGTCGTCGACATCATCTCCCTCGACGGCCTCAGAGAGCAGGACATCGCACTCGCCTGCATAGGTGCCAAGACTGTGCGCACATGGAGCGTACACTGGCCGCTCGCCCTCGCCCAAGTCTCCGCCTCGTCGCTCATTGTGTTTTCCTGGGGGATTCCGAGCCCGCTCCTCACCTACCCCCAGCCCTCGGTCGGAACGCTTCGTCCGCACGGCACGCACACTTTCCGCAGGATCGTCTATGTCCACAGCCTCGAGTTCTCCGCCCGCCCTGCGGCGGACCTCATCAATACGGTCTTCAGCGGTCCAGCGCTGGACGAGTTCGTTGTGATCTTCGATGGGCCTGCAGAGTCCTCGCCGCGCATCAAGAGCAACGTCGTCCTCCGCTTCCTATTGGGGCTCCTCCTGGCCATCATGGGGGCGTGCTGGACTGATGACCGTCATGTCAAGATCACCTTCGTCAACGCGACAGTGATATCCCAGGATGTGATGCTCGGCGACCACCTGCTGTGGATTTCCAGCCTCGGCTCGTTCTCCGGGCCCCCTTACAACGGCTTGGTCAACCTCTTGAGCAGTGTGTGGCTGGCGTTCTACTCAAGACGCCACGCAGACATGCCCTTAACCTACCTCTCACTCGAGGAATACGAGGAGCGCGTCGGCACGAAGCAGTTCAAGCTCGAGACGGACAATGCCTACGCGTAGTATTAGTGTTGCAGCGTCTGTTACATGTATCGCAGGGTGCCTCGGTCCTCAGCTCTGTTGATCATCAGCCCGTGATGCTACAAGCTTGCGTGCTTGCGAGAGCGGTTCGGCGCGAGGGCAGGGGGCGACGGCCTCAGCGCGGCACCCCCTCGCCCTCTGTGTGATGGTTCCCACGTGTGGTGGCGAGCGGGCACTAAGGGTGGACGCGTCACCCACTCGATCAACATCCCCCCATTCCACCATCACCCATTCCCTCACCACATCCACCATGCTCGACAACGACGTCTACCCGCACATCGTCGAGCGCATCTGGCACTACGCGCCGCACAGCGTGCTCCTCGCGTTCCGCGGCACCAACTCGACCTTCCGTCGTCGGACGGACGAGCGCCTCTCTCGCCACCTCGTGTCTCTGCCTAACGGCGGCGGCGTCGTCTCCACCCAAGGCTCGTACCCCTACCTCCACGCCTTCCTCGCGCCACCCATCCCCCCCACGCTCGCCCACCCCTGGCCGGCTCCCGACGTCGCGGTGCTAGACTATCGCGGTGGCAAGGTTCCCTGTAACCTCCCCGTGCGAATCACACGCGCCATTCGCCTCTGGAACAGCTACGAGTCCAGCGTGCAGCCCATCCACACCTCCTCCCCAATCACTTGCGTCGTCTTCCACTCGCAGGACCCAACCACTGAAGGGCGCTCGTACGATTTCGGGGTTCGGTACATCTCTGTCGACACCCAGAAGGTCGTGTACCACCTCGGTCCTTGGGCGAACGGCACCTACGTTGGGACTCACTTAATCGGCGAGATTGTCATTATCTTTCCCGGTGACGGCTCTTACGACCAAGGCCGCGTCGGACTGGCGGTGGGATCTTTCGCTAGGATGCTCCACTCCCAGCGCAAGAACGGCCGCAACACCCGCCTGATCATCGTAGACAGCCCTAAGATCACGGACGTCGGCAGTATGGTCCTGCAGGGGGCATACCTCACCATCATGAGGGAGTTGCCAGCTATGCATATAGCGACCGTCAGTGAGCTCTTCGACAGTCTCTGGAAGAATGGCCACTTTGGTGCCGTCGCCGAGCCGCCGTACGAGTTCTTCACCCGCGAGGAGTACCGCGCCCGCGTGGGCGACACCCAGTTCCTTCTCGAGACGGACGAGGGCTATGTGTTTGAGTAGTACAGTAGCAGCGTATGCAAGTCTGTGGGCCAGCCAACCATGATCGAGCTGCGGGGTATCGCGTGTCGACCGCTGCCATCGCGACGGACCACACTCGCTATGGCGCTTACGTTAGTGCGTCCGACCAGCTTCACGGCCCCTCTTGACAGAGTGAGCGCGTGGGTACGGTACATTGCGCCATCAGTCCTTAGGCGTTTCACCGCCCCTCATCTTGTCCCATTGCCCAGCCACGTCCATTGACGGGGACTCGCGGCAGCTGGGGTACGAGTCCACGCGTCTGCACCGCTGTGCGTGATCCGAACGTGTGGCACTATGTGAGCGTGCACAGTTGTGACCGTGGCACCTCTGACCACCACACCTCTGAACGTGCTTCCCATCCGTGACGATGCACGTCACTCCACCTGACCAGTCCCACAAGCGCCAAAACGGGGATATAAACCCTCGCACGTCGCCCCAAAAGCTCCATAGCAACTCCAACCAACTCTCCCAACCAGCCAACCAACAACCACCCAACAATGTCGGACAAGATCCCCACCTCGCAGGCGCAGAAGCCCGCCCAGGCCCAGCCCCCCGTGCGCCCCTCCTTTTGCTCTGCTGACACCAGGCCAAGGGCGACAAGAACGCGCCCCAGCAGGCCCAGGAACAGGGCAAGCAGGGCAAGGCGCAGCAGGCCCCCGCCCAGCAGGAGCAGGGCCAGTGGCCCGGCGCGGAGGGCTGGGCCGAGCCGCAGCAGCAGCAGAAGAAGTAGGCCGCTGGTCCGCTAGCTAGTGAATCGGGATCGCAATCGTAGCGTATGCAGTGGTGAGGGCGACAGTTCGGCTCAAGTTGGTGGGGATTGCTCCAAGTTGCATCGTATCACTGACATCTGGCGGCGTCTGGGTCATTCGCTATTACTGGGGGAGGTCGCTATTACTGGGGGAGGTCGCTATTACTGGGGGAGGTCGAGTGATGTGTCATGATTGGCTTGGTACACCACCCAAACAAAGCCAGTACATGTCCTGAACGTGGGGTTCACTCCCTAAACGGTTCCGTTCTGCGCCACCACTTGTTCCTGACTCCCACTCTCGGCCCCATATTTCGACGCGCGCAGTAACACATGCATAAATGCTTGGGATGGAGGTATCCCGGAGGCTGCGGCTATTCCCTAGTGAACCCTCACCAGTGCTGCCCGAAGCCAGCGTGCAGCGGTGAGAGTCGGGGCACTCCAGACACTCGTGCGGTTCGCGCGGTTTGGCATCACCGTCGCACCAAATTCCTGACTTCACCAACTTCCAGCCTCCCACGTCCTCCTGTGTTGGCCGTCGTGAGGTGCTGGCGGCTAGCAGCATGTGCCGTCGGCCTGGCTGCAATACTCGGCACATGCGGGATCGTGAGAGCTAAGCCAGCCACCTCGCCATCGCGCACGACGTGGTGGCGGGCTCCAACGTCACCCGGCGGAGAATCGCACGCACCCCCAAGCTCAGCCCCTCGTGCAGCCCCACCAGTTGCCATCGTCCGCTTCATCTCCAAGCACAAAAGGTCACTCGGGGCACCTGGCTGTCCATCCGCCCCTCATAGCATCCACCATCAGTCATGTCCGACAAGACCCAGCCCCCCGTCCCCCAGAAGCCCGGCCAGGCCCAGCCTCAGGGGCCTTGGCCTGGTGTCAGCGCTGACACCAGGCCAAGGCCGGCGACAAGAAGGCCGCGCAGCCCGAGCAGGGCAAGAAGGGCCAGCAGGGCAAGGGCGAGAGCAAGGCCCGCGGCAAGGGCGGGGAGGAGGAGAAGGAGGAGTAGCCGCTGGTCGGCAGGAGTGGATCGTAGAGGATGAACGTGTGCTGTTGCTCTCATTACTGCAGGCCATCTTGAGGAGCCCGCGTTCGTTACGCTCGTGGCAGTTGCGCGAGAAACCATCGTGGATGACTGAGCCGCTACATGGCCGTACATGCTCGGCGAGATGGGAAAGGTACGGTGATAGCGTCCTGGCTTGGTGCGAGCCTAGTGCGAGCCAGAACTAGCGAAAATGGCCAACTCGCCAAGGCTAACCCCTTGGTGATTTTGCGAAAACTGCTCGGTTTCCTAATGGCACCATTTTTCTAATTCTCATTACAACAACGGCGTAATGGAACAAACAGCCCCCAAACGGCCCGCGGCGCCTCCCTCATTTCGTCACAGCACGCGTGCAGTGGCAGCGTGGCACTTCACAGCCCAGCACATCCAGCTGTGCCGCCCAGACCGCGCACGCATCGCACGCTCCCGCATTCCTGCTCTCCCACACTCCCACATCCCACCAACGAACTGGGGCAAGTGCCCCGGCCGGCCGGCTGTGCAGCAGGATATAACCGACCACCAGCGTGCCCTCATCCCTCCTCAAACCTCACAACCACCCCCACACCACATCAACCATGTCTCCCAAGCAGTCCAACACCGCGTCCCAGCCCCAGACCCAGCCCGCCCAGGGCGGCAAGGCCATGACCGGCGCCGACGCCTCGCGCATCCAGTCGAGCCAGGTGAGTGCCGTCTTGCGGGGCTGACTGCAGGCCAAGAGCGGCGCCGACATGGGTGCCGGCGGATTCGCGGCGCGCGCGCAGTCGGCCGGCGCCAAGAACGACCAGGCCCAGGGCCAGGCGCAGGCGGGCAAGAAGTAGTGCCGGGTAGTTTAGCCGCTGGTCGGCATCGATATGAGATGAATGCGTGAGGCGACCGATGGCTGGAGTGCGATCGTGGTGGCTCTAACATGGGCCTTGGTGGGCGAGACCACTTTGCTTGAGTCGCTGCGAGCTTCGGTTGATCCTGGGCGGGCAGGGGTGCAGCTCATTGTCCGCAGCCCCTTCTGGAGGCAATCACTGGGAGTTTAGGGCCTGGGGGCAGTACGACTTCCGCACCTCAAACTCCAGCCACATAGACTTTGGGCAGGGCGCGCAAGGCCAGAAGGGTATTTCCAGAGCCCCTCTATCGCATAGATGCCTCGATCAATGCATAGCGTGATATTTATTTTTGGACCCCACCGTAGCGGTCGCACCTCAGTCCGTCCGAGATGCCACTCTCAACCAAAATCTTTGTTCTGACATGTCCGCCAGTACCGACCTTGCGGCTACATACGTCCTAAAGCCGCCGGGGAGTCAGGCAGCCCCCTGTCCGTCCAGACCTCGTGATGGCTCGCAGTCATGGGGTACGCTCGATTTCTTGGGGGCGGGGCGACTCACACACTCGTCTGGGACTTGGGAGCGGGGGTAATGTGTGGGATTGGTGGGATCGGTCTCCGGCTTCCGCACGAAACCGATCCCGCGTGGCTGACTTCACATGCTTCACACGCTCGTCGTGTCCACCGAGACCGCGCGTCATGCGGCTGCAGCGGCTGGACGGCTCCGTGCTTTCCGAGCATACCAACGCGCTCATAAACCCGCCACCACTTGCTCGCACCCCCAGCACTGCCACCTCTTCATCAGCATGGCCGAGAAGATCACCACCGAGCACCAGGTGTCGGGCGCGGACACCGCGCGCATCCAGGCCGCACATGTGAGTTCCCCATCGGCGAGGCTAACAGCAGGCCAAGGAGGCCGCGTCGCAGCACAGCCCGCACCACGACCCCGGCCACAAGCACCCCCACGACCCCAAGCACCCGCACGATCCCGACCACAAGCCGCACGGCCCCGGGCACAAGCACGACCCGCACCACAAGCACCCGCACAAGGGCAAGCCGGGAGAGCCGGGCGATCCGGGTGACGACGAGCAGCCTAAGTAGTTGGTGGTCGGTGGGGCGTGTAAAGTCCGCCCGTGGTAGAGATATGCATCAGTAGCGAATACAGTGGCTGGGAGGCCGAGCCAAGTGGTGTTTTGGTAAGAAACGCGGCAGTGTCGAGTGAAAACTAAAAGGTTTCGACAACTGCATGATTCGAACATGCGCTCCCGAAGGAAATTGATCGCCATCTCGTCGCTTGATGAGAAGACATTCGAGTCAATCGCGTTAACCACTCCGCCAAGTTGCCCGATGGACGTGGGCTCGGCGGGCCGCGTCACGCCGCGCGGAGCGTCTAACGCGCTGTGGAGCCGTTTCTGGGCCTTTGGTCGGCTATCGGAAGGTCAGTCGGGGCCGCTGCAGGTGGGAGGAGTGGTGCGCGTCATGGGAGGCCTGTGCAGCGCAGCTGTGAGGCGGAGTGCGCCTCGGGACGTCTGCGGCCAGGTGGGAGCCGGGAACTCCCAGCTCGCGCCGCCGAGGTCACTCGTCGCTGAGGTAGGTGGCGGGTCGTAGCGGATACACACGTGCGATGCCTGGTGATGGAATGGTGCGTGAGAGGCAGAGAACGCGGTGACGCGTGGAGCCCGCACCGTGGTCGCGGCGTGCGACTTTAAGTCAACTCCTCGACTCGACCAAGCCACGTCCACCCGGAACATGTCAGGCTGTGGTGGATGCAGAGGTATAACTACCCGGCCTCGGGAGCCAGCATAGCCAACTCCAACCCCTCTCCCTCCGCGGCGAACACACCTATCAGACCACATCATGGGCAAGAATAAGGGCAAGAAGCAGGATTCGAGCAAGCCGGCTCAGGTGCGTGCCAACCTCCGCGCCTCACCTTCGCATGCTTCTCCTCTCTAGCCCGCTGCATGACGGGCCACTCATCCTCGCAGCTTGCGCTGATGGCAGACCAAGAGCGGCCAAGATAAGCCGAAGCCAGCGGCTGACAAGCCCGAGAGCACGAAGGAGAGCGGCGGTGGCCAGAGCGGCGGGAAGGGCAAGAAGTAGCTGGCTGGCCAGTGAGCGTGCCAATTCCGCTCAAGTTCGAGATGGATGCATAGTATGATGGAACTGCGGGTCAGCTGTATCGCAGCCATGCTCACGGTAACGGGGGCAGTGCGACTAGGGCTCATCGCCGAGGAAGTAGTCATCGCGCGTCTCGAGTTGCCATTGCCGCCCCCTCTCCTTCGCCATATCCTCAGCCGATGCGAACCGGACCGCCTGTGGTCTCTCAGCCGCTGTGAGAACAGCCGGCACAGACACTGCCGTGGCGAGCTTCCCGTTGTCCACCGCGGCCCTTGGGTAGTTGAATCCTTTCGGGAACCACTTGATGTCGGCCAAGGGGAATACGGCTTGGGGGACGTGCTCGCTGCCAACAAGGGTGGTGGTACCGCCATGAGCCGCGACTGTCAGGGCGCTACCGATGAGGGCCGAAAGCGTGTCGCGTAGCCGCTCAAGGTCGGCCGACGTCCATCCACCTTTGGTGCGCGGGTGGAGAACGATTACGCTCTGGACCTTCCGCCCGAGGACGGACCACGAGAGATCAGCGTGGGCGGGAAGATGGTGGGCGAGCCGATTGAGGTCGAAGTTGAGAACGTAACGGTCGGCCCACACGCTGGTCGAGGTACCAGAAGAACTAGCGGGCGACATTCGTTGCTGGCAGGGCTTGCGCTTCGTCCCCGGCGGCGGCCAAAAGAACATAACGGCGGTGGGAGCGTGAAGGCGCCCGTGGCCATGTAAGGGATCGCTGCCACCATCGCTGTAGCTGTCGCTGTTCCCCCCACCGCCGGTGGGCCTGGCCCAGGACCACACGCGTGCGGTCTCGAGGGGGTACGGGCTCTTCTTCCAGCCGAGCCCCTCCGAACGCAGGTCGTCCATAGCGGTCTGCGAGAACTCATCCGCGGCCCACCCGGGGAAGTGGCGGAAGTCGATCACTTGGACCTGCGAGAGCTTCTCCGCCATGAGCTCAGCGCGCCGGAACCACAGATCTCGTCGGTCGTCCCTCCATTCGTTGTATCGGTCGTGTGTCGTATCGGAGTCCTCGCCCGACTCGTGTGTGAGCGTGGCCCTCCGCTTGTCCTTCTTGAGGATGAGGGGTGCGTGCATGTACGGCTCATAGTCGAAGGACATGATCGGCTTGGACTGGCGCGGGACGTGGATGTGCGGGCTCCGGGTATCTTTGGGCGGGTTGATGACGATGTGGGTGGGCCGAGCTGTTTGTGAGCCCAATGTGAAGTGAGGGCGAGGGCAACACGAGCAGTGTAGTCCTTACGTGTCACAGGTGGCAGCGCGCCTGGTGAAGAGCTACCTTGGTCCTCTGGGTTGCGCGTGTACTCACCGGCACTTGGGCCTGCGGTTTGGCGAGCAGGCGCACCGTGAACAGTGCCTGTGAATGGCGTGTTGCGCATGGCGGGCATCGTGCGGGTGTGCGTCGCTGGAGTCAGCTAATGCCGTGATTCACTTGTGGTACGAGGTCACGTACCGTATCTTGCGAGACTCGGTTGATGGTGAGATGGAGTGGAGTGGAGAGGAGACGATCGCAATTTCAGTCGCGTCGAGGTACGTTGACGCGCGGTGGAGGTCGATCACGTGGCATGTTGGGTGGAGGTGGAGGTGGAGGTCGTCCACCACAACCCCACTCGACTTCTTACAGTCTGTTGGTGCCAGTCCTCAGCTCCGCTGGCTCCCGCAAGATTGCCGCCCAGCCAAAAGAGTAGGCTAGGCAACTGAATGCCCTTGTGACGAGAGTGGGATTCGAACCCACGTCCGAAGACTGCGGAGATGCTCGTCCTTGACCTGCTCTCGCAGGACTCGGAGTCGGAGTCACCTTAACACAGCGCCTTAGACCGCTCGGCCATCTCGCCGACTACAGGAAGAGGCTTGTCGCTGCTGCTACGTTCGCATCTGTCCGACAGCTGTCCGATCCGGGCTGAGGTGGAGCTTCGGCTTTGAAAGGGTGCGGCCGGGCGTCAGTGAGTGTATGCGTGTCGAAGAACGACTGGTAGATGAGCAGCATTGACTCAGGAGTTCCCAGTCTAGGGGCAGCAGACATTGGTACCATGGCTATACACTCTACAGGATGCTAGGTAATCGGGGCCGACGCGTTGCCGAGGAAGTAGTCCTCGCACGTCTCGAGGCGCCACTGCGCCCCGCGCTCCTTCGCTATCTCCTCCATGCTCGCGAGCTCCACCGGGTGTGGGTCACCGGCGGCTGCTAGGACCGCCTCAACGGACTTGGCAGCAGCCAGCTTGCCACCGTCGACCTCGACGAGCTCCCCGCGGAAGACCCCGCCATCCGACCAAACGAGCTTCTGCAGAGGAAACACCGCGGCTGGAAGGTGCTCGGTGCCCACAAGCGTGACGTCGCCACCCACGGAGGAGCACCCCAGCGCATGCTCGATGACGCATGCCACGGTCGCGCGCAACCGGGCGAGGTCGGCTGCCGTCCACTTCCCCTTGGCGCGAGGGTGGAAGACGACGGTGGTCTCTGAGGGCCGGTCGAAGACGTCCAACCAGAGATCAGAGGTGACGTCCGGTAGGTTGTCAACGGGGCGTCCGAGATCCATGTTGAGCACGTAGCGCTTGGCGCTCACTCTGCGCTGGGTCCAGCTCGCATCGCCGTCGAGCGATCCGCCGGAATCGCTGTCGAACGAGTACGACCTGTGCCGCTGTGCCCGCGGCTGGTTGGGTTTGGGAGCCTTCCAGCCAGGCGGCGGCCAGAAGAAGGCGACGACGGCTGGGACGTCGATCTGGAGGTGCTCGCCCGCCTCGTCGAAGTAGTCGCGCTGGGGCTGCGTAGGCCAGGACCACACGCGTGCAACCTCGAGCTGGTACGGGCTCTTCTCGAATCCGTAGGTGTCTGTCGTGAACTCGTCGACCGCCCACTGCTGGATGAAGCGCAAGTCGACGACCTTAATGCGGAAGAGCCGCTCTGCCATGTACTTGCGCCGCGCCTGGGCGAGGTGCCAGCGCTTCTCCTTGAAGTCGCTGAAGCGCTCGCGGTCGGTCTCGTAGCCGTCGTTCGATCTGGCACGATATGTCCCGGCCCGCGCATTCTTCTTGAGGATGAGCGGTCCCGGGCCTCCCGGGTCGTAGTCGAAAGAGATGTAGGGCCGTGGGCGGTGGGGTAGGTGAACGTGTGGGTTGCTAGGCGGCCTTGGCTCGTTGATGATGATATGCTGCGGGAGGCGTTCGAGAGCAGCCTTGCGGAAAGCGCGTGTGGTCTTGAGGAGGGAGTGTAGGGCCCTGATGTCGTCGCAGCGCCGCACGATCATGTCGAGCAGCTGCTGGTTGGCCGCGACCTTGGGGGCGCTTCGAGCTGCGCTGGGCAGGGGAGGCTGGACATCGGCCGAGGGCATGGTTTATCCGTGCACTGCGAGCTATCAGACGAGGGTGCGTTGCGTGGATGAGAGTGGGGAACTCACAGCGCGAGTGGAGAGTGAGAGGCAAGTTGAGATCGAGACGAGCGAAGACTGGAGCGATATCAGTCGCGTCTCAGGGTCCCCGACACGCGCGGTGGAGGTCGAACACGTGACATCCGGTGGAGGTGGAGGTGATCCACCACCTTTGGAGGAAACAGGTGTGCTTCAACGTCGGATACAGGCGTAAAACACATTGGACAGCGAGTCGCGTACGTCGGAGATAGATCGGCGTACGCTCTCCCACATGGTAGGCTCTTCGTAGTCGCACTCATGCTCCTCGCGGCGCGCCGGTATGGTGAGGCAGCTGGGGAGCGGGTCCGCCTGCTGCGGGGCTTCCCAAGCTTTGGGGAGGTAGCAGCCGTCGCGGGTGAGGAGGGCCCACTCCTCCGGCGTAACGTGGGCCACTGTACTCCGCGTCACCGTGCCACTGGCGGCAAGCTCCTCCTCGAGGCTCTTCGCCTGGCTTGGCGGCCCGTTGTCGACCAAGATTGGCTCGGGGAGAGGGAAGGCCTCAGGTGGGATCTTGTCGGCGCCCACGACTTGGATGAGCGGGCGCACGCGGGCACACGCCAGCTCCATCAGGCTAAGCAGCATTTCATGGATCGCTTTGATATCCTTGGGCGTGTACGATCGCTCGCGGGAGGAGTGGAAGACGAAGATGGCGATCTTGCTCTCGTGCCTCAAGGCGAGGTCGTGCCAGAGGTTGCACCCGCTGCCGGGAAGGGAGAGGGGCTGGTCGAGGTCAAAGTTGAGGACGTAGCGCCGGGCATCGCAATCCCTCCATGTCCAGGCGTTGAATGGCTCCACACCTGCTGGCTCGTCCTCTAAACCCAGCGGCCGCCAGAAGAACGTCACCAGTGTGTAGAGCCTCAGAGGCATTCCGTGGCGCCAGTGGCTGTTCTCTCGTTCTGGGACCGTGGCCTCGGGCCACATCCAGATCCGGGCGAGGTGGAGCCGCGGGTACCGGTCCGTGAAGCTGATGCCCCTGGGCGCGAAGAGAACCTCGTGGTTGGAGTGGTTGAACTGCCTCACCTGCCATCGGCGCAGGCCGCCATGGAAGTCGATGGCCTGTACCCCTGCCAACAGGTGTGCTAAACGCTGCAGGCACGCGACCTCAGCGCCCCTCGCCTGCCGCATGCGGCGCCGCTTCGCCGGGTCCATGTCGCCTTGCAGACTGTGGTCATCATAGACGCGGATTGTCGTTAGAACGAGGACATCCTCGGGGGCTGAATAGCTGGGCTCGTCGTGGGGCTCAGGTATGACTCCATCAGCGTGGAGGCCAGAGCCGAGGGAGAGGCAACCGAGCTCGGCGTCTTCGACTAGGCGGAGTTGGGGCGATGTGTGCCCCGGAACACAGATGTCAACCGTGTCATCCGGCTTCACCTTGACGATGACGTGGGGAGGCCGCGGCACATCGACGAGCCGTTGGAAGCTACGCGAGACCTGTCGGAGCACACCAAGGGTGTGCGGATCGCAGAATGATGCGATGCGGTCCGCGACCACGTGATACCGCTTGAGATCGAGGTTGGGACCGTTCGGATCTATGCGCCGTGGCCGTGGGTTTGGAGGTGGAGCGAGGATCCCCGAGTGGTAGTAGGTATCACAGGTTTCGAGGGCCACGAGCCTAGTGTCCCCCAGCTCGCGGTGCTCCGACAGGGTCCTGAGCTCGAAGGCGGCCGCCAACTCTGGCGTTATGCATCGGATCTCGGCGAGGGATCTGGCGGACGTCAAGGCGTCCAAGTGGGCGTGTAGGGGATGTGTGTCGTCCTCGTAGTCCGTGTTATGCGTCCTCACGTCCTTCCACATCTCCTTTGGCAAGGGGAACACAGCCGGAGGGAGGACGTCGAAGCCAGTGACGACGACGCGGCCGGCCGACCCCTCCTTGCGGCGCTCCCACGCAGAGATGATGAACAGTACGAGCATCTCCCTCAGGGCGTGGAGGTACGCCTTGCGTATTCGTGGCTTGCCGTTACAGTGGAAGACGAGGTGCACATCTGCGCGCGGGTTGGAGAGGAGGGTGCGCATCGCACAGCCAACGCCGCCGCCCACATCCTCGGGGAGGAAGTGGCGCGACCGCGCGAGGTCGTAGTTGGCCGTGATGCGGTTCGCTGCGGCCGCGCTGTGCTGCAGAAACCAGCTCCAGGGCACGGAGTTCCAAGCGATGGTGACCGCGTCGCCGTACGAGCGTATGCCGCTCCTCCGCCGCCAGCGCACGCGCGCCGTGTCGGGCGCCGGCCAGTTGAAGATGGCCAGATTGTTGCAGCAGATCCGATCTTTGCGGTGCCACACCCTGGCGATGGAAAGCCATACCCGCGCCACCTCGGTCTGGATGGTGGGAGGGGCGAACTGCTCTGCGGTGCGCGGCATGAGGGGCGACGGACAGTGCAGGTCGACGACGTATACCCGTGCGAGGGAGCGCCGCATCCACTCGAGGCGCTGGCGTGTCGACCCCGAGGCCTGTATCGGGAAGAGGGGACCGGAGTCGTACACCTCCTCCAGGTCGCGTATCTCCCCATGGCGGGGGCCTAGATCCCACCTCTGGCCTGTGAACGAGATGAGCGGCCGCGCGGAGCCAGGTGTGTGCACCTGGTCAGCCAGCCGGATGACGATGTGCGCGGGCATGTCGGTGTTGATGCGCGCAAGGAGGGCGCGAGAGGTCGCGCGGAGAGCCAGGAGCGCCGACGGGTCGCAGTATGCGATCACCAGGTCTAGCAAGCGCGGATAGGATTGAAGCGACAGGATGCCCGGGCGGGCACCCGGCCTGCCAACCGCAGGGTTGGTCTGCTGCCATGACATGGCGCCCAGCTGGACTGGAGGTGTCAATGATGCTCTCCCGGCAGATGCTCAGAGCTGGACACTCACCGTCGTCCGTCCAACTGGATGATGTGGATGAGAACCTCGTCGTTGGTGCGTGTGAAGATAAGTGAGTGATCGGGTGGCGAGTGGCAACATGCATCCGTGATCCCCGGACCGACTTTCTCGGAGTGGAGGTGGCGATGATCGTCAGTGACGCGAGTGCTCTGACCGCAGTTGGATCGCCATCTCGAGTCAGCTAGCGGGTGTGTGAGGCATTTGAGCGATTTGATGCATACGGCGCATACCAGGTGCGTCGCAGCAGCGGAGGCGCCGATGCGGACCCATCGATTGGCCACCAACCGTGGGCCCTGCCGGCCTGGGAACTGCGCCCGAATGACGGAACACGGTCACTGCAAGTCCGAGTCGAGATCGAAATCGGATCCGTCGTGGTACTCGAGTAGCGGTAAGGAAATGTTTCCCTGGCGTGAAGTAAGAGTCGGACCCCGAGTGGGAGTGGTTGTCGCGCGTAAGGCGCGGGCCGTGTGATGCGTGGTTCGACATACTGGGTGTTTGCCGCTAGGGTCCATCGTCGCTGGGCCCGTCGCTGGGTGGGATGTCGCCACCCAACTCGGAGGTGCCATCGACGCTGGATCCCCCAGCACTCCCTGCCTCGTCCTCGACGCCCCAGAAGTCCATGTCCGAGTGGTCGGCAGGTCCGAGCGAAAGGTCGGTGCTGGCATGGTCCGAGAAGTACATGTCGAGGTTGAACGCGTCGGGCTCCACCTGGTAGTAATCATCGCGCGTGAGCAGAGGCCACTCGTGCGCGTCACAAGCGAACACGCTGTCCGGTGATCGGAGGCTGAAGTTGTTGGGATGGCGGCGGCAGTGGCGGATCGCCTCGAGGTCTTGGGCTTGCAAAAGGCCTCGCAAGTTGACGCCGCCTCTCTCGTGGAGCTCGTCCCAAGCCCAGGTGGACCACGCCTCGCGAGGTAGCGGGAACACATTGGACGGCAGCTTGTCGGCCCCGACTATCTGGACGCGGCCGTCTCGAGCGTCGACCTCCCACGCGAGCCTGATAAGGCTGGCCAAAGTCGCTTGCAGCGGCTGGAGCTCCTCCCTCGAGAATGATCGGCCGGCGCCACTCTTGCGATGGAAGACGAAGACGATGAGCTGCGCGCCTTTAATCATGTCTCGGTCGTTCCAGAGAAGGGAGTTTGCTCCGGGTAGGAAGTGGAGAGGTCTGTCGAGATCGAAGTTGGTGATGTAACGACGCGCGATGACATCTCTCCTGGCACATTGGTTGCCCATGGATGATGCCGCGGCAAGGGGAGTTCTGCCGGGAGGTGGCCAGAAGAACGCCACGAGTGTGTCGACCTTGAAATATGCTCGGTGATACTGATAGTCATCCGCAGCCTTGTATTGGATCCCGTCCGCCCAGGACCAAATGCGTGCCACCTCGAAGAACTTGTAATCGGTGTCCTTTGCTGCCTCCAGAAGACTGGCAAACGAGGCGATGTTGGGATCGAATGCGGCAGGGACGAACTCAATGCTCTGCCACAGGTGCAAGCAGTCGTGGAAGTCGATGACTTTGACGCGAGACAGCAGGGGGAGCATCCACTGCTGGCGTTCAATGCGCAGGGATTCGACTGTCATATCCCAGAAGTGAAAGGCTTCATGGCGGGAGGGGTCGTCCTGGGGAAGGAATGGCGGAGGCGGGCCGCACTGGAGAAGTTCGGTGCGCTGATGAGCCAGGATGAAGTCCGCTTCCTCGAACGAGCGCTTGATGGACAGGAGCGCCGTCGGATGGTGCGGAGTATAGAGGAGGGAGCCGCGGTCGCCGTCGTCCTTGATGATGAGATGGATTGGTAGATCGCGGTCTACCACCTGGCGGAAGCCGCGCGAGACTCGGCGCAGCGTGCGCAACATGCCAGGCTCGGAGAACGAGATGATAAGATCCGCAATGTGGGGATGCGCATTGAGGTCCAGCTGGCGCCGGCGCTTCCTCGGCCGAGGAAAAGGGACACGGTTGAGGGCAAGCCGATCGCGTGTTTCGAGTAAGACGAGTTGGGAGGCCTGTTGGTGGAAGGCCTCTAGCGACTGGAGCTTGACCGTGGAGGCGGGGTCCAGGGAGCAGAGCTCTTGTAGTGTCGCAGCGGTGAAGAGCTTGTCCACCGGGAGGTCCATAAACCACCCCAGGATGATGTCATCCCAATCCGCATCGAAGCCCTCGGGAGTGTAATCTGTCGGCCAGACATGAGCGGGCAGAGGCAGAACACCCTCGGGGATGTTCTCGCACCCGATGAACCGGACCTTCGCCATGGGGCTGGTGATGTCGCGGAGGCACGCGAAGAGAAGGCCGACGCGAGTGTCTCCTGCAACGCAACGGTAGCTGCTGAGTCGGCCGGTGCGCGTGGTGCTTTGCCTGTGTGGAAGACGACGTGAATCTCGGCGGCCATGTCACTGTCAACGAAGACATCTTGCCAAATGCGGGAGTGCCGGCCGGGAAGATAGGCAGGTTGGCGGTCGAGGCTGAAGTTGAGGGTGATGCGATTCGCGGTTGGCATGTTCGAGGCGTTTTGCGCAGAGCCTTTGCTCAGGCTTTTGCAACCCGGTGGGGGCCAGAAGAAGATGGCCAAGTTGTCCACCCCAGTCGACACACGAAGCCGCCAGCTAGGTTCATAGCGCCCGAGAGGCGCCCAGAGCCGCAGCATCCCGATGCGTGTGTAGGCGGTGTAGGAGCAGCGGTCCAGCGGGTGCACGTCTTGGTTGAGCTCGACCCCCTTGATTGCCGAGACCTGGCGCACGTCTGCGACAAAGGCTCGGGACAAGGTCTTTGACACCTCACTCGCCGCCTCCTCCGGCGAAAGGGGCCTGCCCAGGTCCCATCGGCGGGCCACGAACGTCTTGCTGCCGCCTTCCGTGATGTACCCGGGACCGGCGCAGATGAGTGGGCGCTTAGACTGCGGCGTATGGATACACCCCTCCTCAGCGATGATGATGTGGGCAGGCAGCTCGAGATCGATGCGTTCCCGGAAGGCGCGCGAGGTAGCTCGGAGGGCGAACAGCGTCGTCGCGTCGCAGTTCTGGATGATCATGTCGGCAAGGTGGGGGTAGGATGCGAGGGGAAGTACCACGGGCTTGGAGGTGCCGGCCAATGAGTCGGTAGGTAGCGGGTCCGACAATGTGGGCCGCACATCCCCGGCCGGCTCTGTTGGAGCGGAGCATGCGGCGCTCACTGGAGTTAGCATGGGGCAGACGATGTGTGTCGACGTACTTGTTCGGAAGATGGGTGTGCGTCCCGGCCAAGAGGGAAGACGAGGTGCGGTGGACAGAGGGCGGAGGTACGGGTTGGGCAGGACACTGGCAGACACGCTGTGCCGAGTGTTAGCGCGATGGCGCCAGAGTGTGGCCCGGGGTGCGAGGTTGAGGAGGCCCGGTGCGACGAGGTTGAGAATGCTGCTGGTCAGCGGCGCGCTGCATGAAGCTGCCCACCTATGAGGCCGAGTGCTGTCCACGAGGGTCGAGTGGGCCGTAGCGGCTCCTATCTGCACGCTGATGACAATGGATGATGAGAGATGGGATGAGAAGCGAGATGAGATGAGATGAGATGATAGAGATGATATGGGTGTGATGATCGCGGTTCAGGGTCAGACGCGTCGGCCAGGCACGTCGTGGGCCCGAAGCCGAAATGCGTAGTTCAACGGAATGAACGACATCGTTTCCGCAGCCCGGACCCACTCCTCGTCCATAACTGCGAGCATATGGCAGAGCTTTCATCGTCCTATCAACTGTACGCTATACTCGACCGTAACCAGCGCCTAGTCCTCCTCCGAGAGGCACCTGGACAGCATGAGTCGCACGATCTGGCGATCGATGGCCGCCGCCCCCGCCTCTGGAGCTCGAGGCGCCTGGCCTAGTCCGTGAGGTAGTACCTGTCGTCCATCTCCAAGGGCGCGAGTCTCGGCTCGGCGGCCCGGTGCTCCGCAAAGCTTCGGAGCGTGACAAAGCCCGGCGCGGTACTGCGGCACACGACCATCTCCTCCAGCGTCCGGGCGCGGGCGAACGCCCCGAGGTCGAAGCCGAGCTCCATGAACTCCTCCCACCAGTGCTCAGGCAGCTCGCTCACATACGGCAAGTCAGTATCCAGCCATTTAGGAGACATGGGGAGCACGCAGGGAGTACCATCTGCGACAAGCACTGTCTCGCCGGGCGTCTTCCACGCGTAGTAGAAGATGAGGGCGAGCGTGCGGCGGATGATTGGGCGCGCTCTGTTGACTCGGACATCGGCGTTGTGTAGCACGACGACGCGCTGCTGCGGGGGGCTTCTCTCGAACACGTCTGCCCACATCTTGAGGTTGAGGTCGGGGAGGAGGCGAGGGTCGGCCGCGAAGTCGAAGTTGAGTGTGATGCGGTTCGAGATGATGATGTCGACCGGCAGCCAGTAGCGGTGGCCGGCCTGGTCCTCAAAGTCGGCGCAAGTCGAGGCCCCGTCGCCGGGCGCCTGCCAGAAGAACACAGCATGCTTGTCGGCTGCGAGATTGCCTCCTGCGTAGTCATGAAAGCCGCCTGCATAGGACCAGGTGCGCACCATCTCGACAGGCACCCGTACCTGCGCTGCGGGGTTGAGGACCAGTGAGCGCCGGCGCCACCAGCGGTCCAGTGAGCGCCGGAGCCAGCGGTCCATTAGGGAGGAAGACAGGTACCAGTCAAACACGCCCTCAAGGTCGTAGGCAAGGACGCGCAAATCGAGGACCTGGAGGCGGTGCATTGAGTCCCCGATCCGCCAGGCCATGCGCTGCTTCACCGACATCACGGTTGCCCAGATGGGCCGCTCGCGTTTGTGGTCCCACATGATCTCCTCGCGGTCCTCGGCAAGTATCATCGATATGACGGAGTGTAGGTAGTGCTGTCGACCGTGCATCGAAACGAAGCGGATGAGAGGCTCTGCCCCAGCCGCCGTGCCGTCCGCCTGGTGGATCATCAGCTCGTCCTTAATGAGGGCGTGCCGTGGAAAGAGGGATACGAGGCGATGACGGAACGCGCGCGACACGCCTCGAAGCACGCGGAGGGTCCCGATGTCGCAGTACGCGAGGATCATGTCGGCAAGTTGCGGGTACGCAGCCAAGTCGAGCACGCCAGTCGGAGAGGTCGCTCGAGTCGGCTTGCCGAGGAGGTAGTTTGGCGTCCATTCCCACCCGCGGCTGGGATGGAGTGGTGTCGACATGGTGGCGATTACGGACGCGTCCGTGCACCCGACGGCGGCCGCGATGCGCGTCGCGGTCGCGTGGTCCGGCACGACGACGTGACGGAAGAAGACGGCGGCGAGCCACGCCTCGGGGCGGCCAAGCTCGGCTGCGAGGTCCGTAAAGGTCTTCCCGGACGCCTCCTTATGGGCAAGGAGGGTGGCGCAGTGGGGAGGGAGAGTCGACATGGCGGCGAGTGATGTGGTGATAAAAAGACAACACGAAACAAGTGCGTCCCACGGCAGTGATGTGATGGGTCCCGGATATCGGGTATTTCCTAGGTATCCCACGGTGCAATCGGTCTGCCCCGCCTCCACCTCCACTTTCCCCGCACGCCAATCCCGATCCCCGATCGATTATCAACAGAGGATAATGCAACCCTCGCTTAGACTTTTGCTCTTGACGGCATGCATCAAGCTACGGCCGGTTCAACTCGGGGTAGGTGACGAGCGAGCAGTAGCCCGGATCATCCTGCACCTCCCTGAACGTGTCCCACGACGAAAACACCACCCCCATCCGCCCGGCGAGCGCCTGGAAGGTCTCCGACGCGAGGATGTCGTCCGTGAAGCTGCCCCCGCCCTGCTTGAGGGGGAACACCCTGGGGTCGACGTGCTCCCCGCCGACGAGGGCCACCCGCCGGGGCCGGATGTTGAGGAACCCGCGGGCGAGGTGCTCGAGCGCGAGGCGGGTGGCCGCGACGAGCTCGTCGCTCCACGCCTCGGGGCGGTGGAAGACGATGTGGAAGGTGTGCACGTTCTCGGTGCCGAAGAGTGCATTCCACTGCCCGAAGGTGGGGAAGCTGCGGGGCGCGGGGAAGATGTTGACCGTCACGGTGTGGGGCTCGAAGGTGTCGGCCTTGAAGAAGTCGGGGACGCGGGGCCCCATGTTCTCGGACTCGGGGACACCAGGCGGGGCGCGGAAGAAGAGGACGAGCTCGTCCACGTTGTGGTATACCATCGTGAGGGGCCGGGAGCCCATGCCCGGCCAGGCCCAGATGCGGAGGTAGGCGAGCGGAAAGTGTGCCGCGAACGTGTACCTGTCGGCCTGGCGGCCGCTGTGCAGGGCGAGGATGGGGCTCGGGGTGTACATGTCGACGGCGCGGGTGGCCAGGAACGTGCAGCGCACAAAGTTCTGCAGCTGCCGCGGGCCTGCGTTGGGGTCGGGCAGTGGGTCGGCGAGCACGAGGTCCCACTTGCCGCGATAGTTGAACGTGAGGAGCGGGGCCGCGATGCCCGGCTCCAGGACCAGCGAGGACTCGGTCGGCGCGGCGCCGGGCTCGGGAGAGGGCTGCGTCACGTCCTTGAAGATCAGGCGGCGCGGGAGGATCTTCGCAACCTGGATACGACATGTGTGTGAGACGCGCCTGAAGGTCTGGAGGGTCGCGGCGTCGGACGCGGCGATGATCATGTCGCGGATGTGGGGGTAGGCGGAGAGGTCGAGAGTGACGCGCTCGCGGACATCGAGAATGTCGAGAATTGCGTGGGGCTTGGAGGCGTCGTCCATGGCTGCCATATTGGTGAGATGGATGGTGACGAGGAGAGATGTCAAGAAGATAGTCAGTGTTGATATGCATACGGTGCGAGTGCCAAGACGCGAGACCTGTGTGCTGTGCTGTTCCTGGCCGTTTCATACCCAACCGATCACCCGATACCCTGGAGTCGGCATCCAATGACCCGTGCCGTGCTTGTGAGGTGAGCTTAGACCTGGAGGCTTACCAATTGGTGCAAGACGCCGATGTATCACTAGCTCTACCTGATATTACAAGTGGTACTCGGGGTCTGTGAGGAGCGACACCCGCTGCTCCCCCGCCGTCGACTTGAACCACTCCCACGACCACAACTCCACGTTATCCCATCGTCCGTCCGAGTCCCGCACGGCCTCGAAACTTGTCTCCGTGAAGAAGGCACGCATGGAGCGGCTATATTGCGAGGTTAGCCATCGCTGCCAGATCGCCGCCGTAATCCTCTCCTGGGGCACGGGAAGGATGTGGTCGAGCTGATCGAGACCAACGATGATAATGCGGTGTCTTGAGGATCCCCTCAACAGCCTCTCGAATAGGTTTGCCAGCGCCATTCTGGTGAGGTGGACCATCTCCTCGCTCATCTCGGCGCAGGGATGGAAGACGATCCTCATAATGGGAGGGGAGACCCAAGGCGGGAAGAGGAGGGTCCACGTGCGGACGAAAGGGAGACCTTGCCGCCCGGCGGCAAGGTCGACGTTGAACGTGATGGTAGTGGGCGCAAAGTGTCGGAAGAGGCGCTCGCTAATCGTGGGGTGGTCCTCGGCAGTATCGATGAAGAAGACGAGGTCCTGTATGACGAGGCCGACGAGGCGGAGAACAGGGGGGCGCCGTGAGCACCACATCCTGACCATCGAGAGCGGGAAGAGGGCGGTGCTTGTGGTTAAGCGAGCGTCCGGCGCTACGTCGCAGTGTCGCGTGAGGAGGGTAGCGTCGGTATGGAGGTCCACGACAGTGGTGGCGCAGAGTGTGTCGATGACGAACTTCCGCAGCTCGAAACGCTCTGCACCAGGGCGATGGAGCGGGTAAACAAGCCGAGGCACTCTCCCCTCGCTCTCGCGGCGCTCGAAAGTGAAGAGGGGGAGCGAGCTGCGCGGGCGCAGGATGAATTCGCGGTCGATGGCCTCAGGCGTGTTGGAGCCGGCGACGTGCTCGGCCTCGCCCTCGGACTCGTGGAGAGTGGCCGAGGTCGTCTGGGCCGAAGTGGGCAGCGCCTCGGTCAGGATTACATGTCGCGGCCGCACTTTGTCGACCTGGACGCGGAAGCCGCGTGACACGCGCCGGAGGACTTGCCAGGCGGCGGCGTCGGCGGCATCGATGATCATGTCGCGCAGGTGAGGGTACGACGAGAGCTCCAGGACTGGGGGCGTCGGTACTTCGTCCATGGCTGTGATGTGGTGACGACGCATGGTGACGAGGGAGATGAGGAGGAACGAAGACGGACGTGTGAGAGTTGGGGCGTGTTGATTGAAACCCGGTGCCTGGTAGTGGGGTGGTATCGCGCACCACGTGCGATACTCTCAGAAGTGCCTCGCTCAACCTGCTGTCAGCTACACCTGTGGCGCGCGTGTAGTCACCTCCTTCACGATGCGGTTCGAGTACGAAGTCCTCGTCCGTCTCAAGGCGGAACTGCTCCTCTCCGACCTTGGAGCGGTACTCGTCGAGCGAGAGGAACGAGAGCGCCCACGGAGGGGACAGGGGCGGCGGCAGCAGCCTCTGGATACAGCCCACGAGGCTCTCGAGCGTCTCGAGGGGCTGCAGCGCGTCGCGCACACCCGGAAACCCCGACTCGGGGAAGAAGAGGCGCCACCGCACTGTGTCGAGCGGCGGCAGCGCGCCGGCGTTGACGATGGTGATGGACTCGAGGGGCGAGTCGGCGTAGCGGAAGCGGAAGTTCTCGCACACGACGTCCTGGAGGATGCCGCGCCAGAGCGGGTCGGTCGGCGGGTCCGGCTCGCTCGCGAGGTCGACCGCGGGCACGATCGTCTCGGTGGTCGCCTCGGCGTCGCCGTCCCGGTCGACGAGGACGATGACGAGCTCGCGCGAGACGCCCATCCACGACCAGAGGAGGGGGTCGTGCGTGTCCTGCACAGCGCAGTTCATGACGGTGCGCCGTGGCTTGTAGGTGCGGTTCGTGCGCCCCCAGTCCTCGGTGCCGACCCCGGGGATCGGGGCAGGCCACGAGAACACCACCCTGTCCGCGGGGAGGGAGGTGGGCTTGGCGTCGGTGCGCGGGTCGCCGCGCCACTGGCGCACGGTGCAAAGGCTCAGCGGCTGCCTCGCGGCCTGGAGGTCGCAGCTCAGGCTGCCGATGAGCTCGACCTCGGCGGACATGAGGTCGATCGCGCGCGCGGACGCAAGGAGGTCGAGCTGGCGCGCAGGCGTTGATGGCGGGGGTGGTGCACGGCCGAGCAGACGTCTGGGCGGAGGAGCGACAGGCGCGAAGGCCGGGTGACGGCCGTGCTCGTGCGGTTGGGCGAGGGGCGCGCGTGCGTGCTTCTCGCCGCCGAGATGGATCATGTGTGTTGCCATGGCGCGGTCGATCCGGTCTCGGAGGGAGCGGCAGGTCGCGCGGAGGCGGAGGAGGGAGGCGTGCGGTGCGAGGAGTATCACGCGCTCGAGGATGTGCGGGAAGGCCGTGTGGTCGAGGGGTGCGCGCCCTGGCGAGTGCGGCTCGGGTTCCGCCTTGGTGAGGGCGATCTTGAGCCGCTTGAGCATGGTGGGCGGAGCTGGAAGAGCTTGGAGGTCGAGCGCGGGTAGCGTGCGGCTCTATCGCTGCTCCTGCCGTTCAGCTGCCATAGATCGGGGGTCGCAGATGAGTGGAGATGAGGAGCGTCGATGTGAAAGGATAAAGTGTCGAGATGCGGAAGTGACCGAGGTGGATCGAGCGGGATCGCTGTGAACAGCTATTTACGTAAGCACCCTCCGCGACTGACTTTTGCCACCCTGTCAGTCCTACAGTCGATCGAGTTGAGCAGCGACATGCCCCACGCCCTCTCTAATGCGTTCTTAGCCACACTATTTCAACCACTGCGTTCACATCTAAGACATATCCGTGCCGGGAGCCTCATCATCCGTGACCGCGCGAAGGCGTCGCTTGAGCTGCGCCGGAAGCACATACTCGTCGTCGGTCTCGAGATGGAACTGCTGGTCGCCTACCTCGGCGCGGTACTCGTCAAAGGTAAGGCAGCGAATTTCGAGGATATTAGAGGTGGGCGGAGGGTTGGGGAGAGCTTGACTATTGACGAAGGTGATCTTGTTCGCTGAGGGTGTCAAGGAGAGGGGGCGCATGATTAAGATGCCCGCGCTCCTCTGCTCGCATGCACGCACTAGGCACTCAAGCTCGTAGTTGGTGGAGGGGTGACTGTCCGGGATGTACTGGTTCCACGGGCGGGGCGGGCGAGCGTGGAAAATGATGACAAGCTCGGGACGCTGAGCATAGTTTGGCAAAAAGCTGGATAGCCACTGAGGCTTGTCCACAGCGAGGTTGAGCACGACCTTGCTCGTCTGCTGGGGGCGATGCTGGTAGTGGGGCCCTGGCTTTCGGACATTTAGAGGAGGAATCAATTGGAGGTCCCAGTTGAAAAGGACGATCACCGGCGATCCGGTGAGCAGCAACTCGTCGGTGTGTGGAGTCACCCAATCCAGGTTCCAGCAACGCGCGGTCTGGAAAGTACCGATACTGCAGAGGGGTGCAAGAAGCGCACCGTAGCCGTGAGAATCGCCTGAGCCCCATAAATCGATAACCTCCCCGACTATCGGGTCACGGGGGACAGCCTGTACCGGACGTGCAACTGGTGCAACCGGTTCAAGCGGGGGAGCTGGAGCGGACTGCGAGCTTCGCCGCCGGAAGGGGTTTCTCCATCGGCTCTCGGGGCACGGCAGTAGAAGCTCCAGTTGCCGTTTCCATATAGGTTGAAGCTTACGATCAGGCTGAACCTCTTGACGTTCGCGAGCAAGTTGAGCCCATCGAAGCTTAAAAACACGTCGAAGCTCTGGAACGTCTAAAGCGCGTTGAACGTCTACCGGGAGCTGGCCCGAGGGGAAGCTCGCAGGGGCCATGCCAGGGTGTCGACCACCGAGGGCGGACTCGCAGATCTCAAAGTAGAGGACGAGGTGGCGTGCGCGAAGCGTGTCGACGCGCGCACGGATGGAACTGCAGGTGGCGCGGAGGCTGAGGCTTGTCTTTAGGTCGCTAGGTCGCTCGAGGCGTGGGTGATGATGGCGTCCATGAGGTGTGGGTACGCCGTGTGGTCGAATGCAACGGGGGTGGGAGTGACGGAGGGTGCTGGGGAGGAGAGTGTGGGGAACACCAAGCGGGCGGAGGGTGCCGGGGACGCCGATCGTGCGGAGGGTGAGGGGGAGGAGGGCTCCGGGGACGCCGAGCGTGTGGGTGTGGGGTTGATGGGTGTGAGGATGGCGGTGGGCGGAGGGTCGGCGGCATCGGGAGTGGCGGGAGGTGTGAGGGGGGTGGGTGCTGGGGTGGTCGTGGTGCGGGTGGCGGGGCCAGCCTCTGCGTCGGCGGCGGGGGCAGCCCGTAACCACCTGGTACGGCGAGGGGGCTTGGTGCCATCTTGTGCAGAGGTATTGCTGCGGCGAGTGTTGTGTGGCTTAAAGGACCAGAAGGACGAGTGGGATTGTCCCATAGTGGCGGAGAGGGGAGAGTCCTGTGCGCCCGCTTGAGCAAGAGGGAGAGAGTGAGTGAGAGGTGGAGAGATGGAGAGAGTGCGTGACTTATCCGGAGGTGCTAGGGCTCGAGTGCTGGAAGAAGCAAACATGGTGGCTTCGCGGGGGCGAGCGGCTGTCCGAGCGACGAACTGGCGCAGCACTTCTGCCAGGGTGGGAGCGGGGTGCCGTGCGGCCCACCTCTCCGCGCACTTCTCGTTTCCTTCAGCCTAGCCAGTCACGCCATCTGTTTACCCCACATGATGGCACAGCCATCAGTGACCTACACCTTCGGTTCATTTCAATGACTACATCCACGAGTACTACGTGTCAGCGCCGGACTCGCTCCCCGATACTGTGCGGTCGCGGAGGCGAGGCCCGAGCTTGGGGGGCAGCGTATACGTGTCGTCGCTCTCGAGATAGAACTGCTGGTCCCCCACCTCGGCGCGATACTCGTCCAAGGTGAGGTAGCGGATCTCGAGAGTGGCTGAGGCGGGCCGGGGGTCAGGCAGTGTCCCACCGTTGACAAAGACACCCGGGGGCGCCAGAGCATCATGTTCTCCTGCCCCTCCTCGCACATACGTATGAGCCCCTCTAGAGCTGCGCTAAGGGTCGCATGAGCGGGCCTGTAGTTGATACCAGGGCGGGGTGGGGGCTGGTGGAAAATGACGACCAGCTCGGGGCGCCAACGGGCTTTGATACCCCAGGACCACCCGTATATGGTCGGGGCACGCGTGAGATCGAGGTTGAAGACCGTCTTGGCGGTCTGCCGTGGACGGGGCCTAGGCGCGACACTTTCGTCGTGGACAGCGTGGTTGGGAGTCAAGGGAGGCGGACACCAGTCGAAAAAGATCGATACCGTGTTCTGGACAGGGTATTCTCTCCACTCGCGCAGAGCGCACCCATTCGTCCACCAACGCACCGTCTCGAAACTGGTGAAGTCGTACAGGAAGGCAGAGGGAGCTCGGTAGACTCTCTCATCATCATCTGCCTCGATGTGGTCGATGGCCTCTACCATCAGGGGCTTGCGGGACGGAACCTGGATAACCTGGGGGACGTGGCGGAAGAGGAGCGGCTCCCACCGACCGTAGTGCCACCAGGGTGGGAGCTTCGGTGGTCCGCTCGCCGGAGACGTCGCGGGGTGCAAGCCGCCCAGGGAGGACTTGAAATCGTCCCCGTACGACATGAGGTGGCGTGCGCGGATCGAGTCGACGCGTTCACGGACATAGTGGCAGGTGGCGCGGAGGCTGAGGCTGGTCGCGAAGTCTCTGGATGCGTAGAGGATGATGGCGTCCAGGATGTGAGGGTAGGCGGTGTGGTCGAAGCCGAGGCCAAGTGGGTGGGTGGCGAGGATGTATGACGCCTGTGGGTTGCTGCCCTTGGTATTGAGGCTGTTCGGTTTAAGGAATGAGGGGGATTGACCCATGGTGGGTGGGGAATCGGTACAAGTGAGTGTGTGTGTGTGTCTAAACGAGAGAGAGAGCGCGATAGAGAGAGGAGAGAGTGACAGATACAGAGAGAAGAGGGGGCTGGGTGCAATATCAGGACGGGATGGTGGCTCGAGTGCGAAAAGAAGCAGCCAATTGGGTTCTCGAGGACGAGCGGAAACATCGGTATGGCATTGGAACTACCGTGTTCTCAAAGTGCACTGTAGGATGAGGCTTCAGCCACAGGCATCGGTCTGCGCAGCTGTATAGGGTGAGTGGCACCACTCGAGGACAGAGTACACGTCTCAGCCAGCGTCACCAACAAGCTGCACCGCACCCGTAGTGTTACACTGGTTCAACATTCTGCGATCACTAGTGTACTTGCACGTCTACTACATACCACCCTGAGGCACAGACTTGCCATTCCCTTCTCAACTTGGACTGAGTCGCCTCGGCTGCGCGGGAAGCGTATACGTGTCGTTGGTCTCGAGGCGGAACTGCTGGTCCCCCACCTTCGCGCGATACCCGTCGAGGGTGAGGTAGCGAATATCGAGGAG
Source organism: Cutaneotrichosporon sp. PK4640 (assembly GCA_023630115.1). Lineage (NCBI taxonomy): Eukaryota > Fungi > Basidiomycota > Tremellomycetes > Trichosporonales > Trichosporonaceae > Cutaneotrichosporon > Cutaneotrichosporon sp. PK4640. Next base: position 27,102 of record JAMALN010000026.1, on the reverse strand, counting down.
CGACGAAGTTGGGGGGGAGAAAGGCAGGACCGCACAGTTGACAAAGGTAATAACTTCCACACAGTGTCGCTCCTCGGACTGTTGTATCCAAGTCTCCAGGATCTCGAGAAGGGGGCTGGGGATGAGATCGATGTCCTGGAAGACTAGGCGAGGTAGGGTGTCATGGAATACGATAACGAGCTCATGGATCCGGAAGGTGTAGAACTCCGAGAATTGCGTGAAGGGGCGGATGCTAGTGCGGAGGTTGAGGACCCATTTCTGGGCTCGTTTGTGGCAGTAAGACCAGTCGACGTCGCCGAACTGAGGACCGTACGGAAGAAGGAGAGGCGGCGCCCAGTCGAAGAGGACTACTACTCGGGGCTTGGCTAGGTCGTACACGGGCTCATCGTCGCAGGGCAAGCGGTTGAGCGACCAGACACGTACCGTCTTGACCGCTTTCTTGTCGTAGGGTAGCTGCCATCCGAACGTGTCCTCTGGATCAGACATAGCCATGATGTCGAGAACCTCGACCACCAGGACGTCGCGGAACTGGAGTGCGAGAGGGGGTGAGCGACGGGGCGGCGGCGCGAGATGGTACCTCCGCCCGGCCTCCGTCCCGAGGTAGAGAGTCGGGGTACCAATACGGGGGTGTCGGTGGCCGAGGGAGGACTCAACGTGGTCACCACGTAGGACGAGATGCCGGCTGCGGACCGAGTCCACGCAGCCGCGGACGGAGCGGCACGTCGCGCGCAGGCTGAGGCTCGTTGTGAAGTCAAGCGATGCGTAGAAGACGATGGCCTCCATGATGTGCGGGTACGCCGTATGGTCAAGGACGGGGGTGGGGGTGGGGGTGCCAGCGAGGGTGGCGAGGGTTTCGGGGGTCTGGGGAGCCGTGGCGGCCAGCCCGAGCGCCGCCGCCCACCGCTTGCGGCGAGAGGGCCTGTTCCCGCGCTCGGCGCCGCTGTTCTTGCCGGCACGGGGCTTGAGGGACGAGTACGGCTGCCCCATGCTCGTAGGGAGCTAGGGAGGTTGAAGAGTATGGGGTGGGGGAGAGAGAGCGTGTGAACGAGAGAGTGATGACTGCTCGAGGGCGCAAAGCAAACACGCCCTGCTGGGTGAGCGGAATCAAATCTATGACTTTGGAACATCCGTGTTCTCAAAGTGTACCATCATCGGTGGCTTGCCATCTGGAGCTCTCCGTTGGCGCGTTTCACCAACCACTCTGCCCCTCTCCCCGTAAGCCCTCGAGCCAACTAGCCAACCGTGCAGCACCGAATCACATCTGATATCTACGCCGCTCTCCGTTGGTGAGTGGTGAGTGTTGCCTTTTATGTACAGTACGTCTACGTCTCCGTGCCGAGCATCTCGGCATTCACCGATGGGCGGAGGCGGGACGCGAGCTGCGCCGGCAGCGTGTACGTGTCGTCGGTCTCGAGGCGGAACGGCTGGTCGCCCACCTCCGCGCGGTACTCGGCGAGGGTGAGGTAGCGTATCTCAAAGTACGTCGAGGTTGGCGGAGGGAACGATAGGACCTCACAGTTGACGAAGGTGATCTTGGCCTCCTCGGCTCGGTGCCAGGAGTGGTAGGCTTCCATCTTCGCTTTATGCTCCCTCTGGGCCTCCTCGGCGGTCCGCAACAGCGAGTCGAGGGTCTCGGGCAGAGTCTGAAGGCCGCGCCTTTCTGGGCGGGGAGCTTGGCGAGGCACGCTGCTGTGGAATACGATGACGGTCTCTGGGAGCAGAATGCCCTCGATCCGACAGGTGTGCATGAAGGGGTTCTCCACTGCGTGGAAGTTGAGAACCAGCTTCTCGCTTCGAATCCGGGTCGGCCACCAGTGGAAATGTCTGTGGGGGGCGCCGTTCGAAGGCACAAGAGGGGGGATAGGGGGGATCCAGTCGAAGAGGACGACTACCTTGGGTTGTACTTGACAGGACAAGATGTATTGCCCAAGGTCCCACTGGCGCGACCAGAGACGCGCCGTCTCGATCTGCTTGTCCAAAAGATACCACGGCGCCGAAGCGTTCGCAAAGCGGTTCCCCAAGTCGGGGTCGGCCATGAAATCGATGGCCTCCACCTTCAAGGTGTCTCGGTTTGACCAGAGTCTGTCGAATTGAGGCCGGTCCAGAGCCAGCCATCGGAGGTACGCGGGGTCCTCCGGACTCATGCAGGTTCGGGGGTGTGGGTGCAAGGACGGTGGTGCAATGCCCGGATGCCGGTTGCCGAGCGAGGACTCATAGTCCAGTCCGCAGAGGATGAGGTGGCGTGAGCGGACCGAATCCACTTGCTCGCGGAGGGAGTGGCACGTCGCGCGGAGGTTGAGGCTGGTCGCAAAGTCGCTCGACGCAAAGAGGAGAATGGCGTCCATGATGTGCGGGTAGGCCGTGTGGTCCAAGATGGCCGTGGTGAGGGCAGTTGTGGAAGAGGGGGTGGCGAGGGCGTCGGGTGACTGGGGAGCCCGCCGCGCTCGGCCAAGCGCCGCCGCCCACCGCTTGCGGCGAGAGGGCTTGTTTCCGCGCTCGGCGTTGTTCTTGCCGGCGCGGGGCTTGAGGAAGGAGTGCGGCTGCCCCATGCTGGTAGGGAGGCTGGCGAGAGACAGTTGAGAGACAGGGAGAGGGCGTGAGAGCGACGATGGGATGATGATGGCTCGGGTGGGAGACGCACACACTGCTCTCATGGGGGAGCGGAATCAATTATGTGCGATGAGAACCTCCATGTTCTCCAGCTGTACTGTGACTACGCCCACCGCGCCTATTGTCCAGAGCGACATCGAGGCTCTCGACGCTCAACGACCGACAAGGCGTACGGGCGTACGGGCGTCGTCGTGTCGCGATCAACGCTCAGCGACGCCCCCTGCCCGTAGACCGCCAAAGGGGCACCCAGGAGAGACTGCAGCCAATCCATATCAAGGAACTGCTACCCTCCCATTGCCACACTCTCTGGCCCAGCACCGTTCTCGCAACGCCTACGATACATGTCTGAGCCGGACATCTCAAGACGCAGCATCGGGCGGAGGTCAGACCTGCACAGTCATGTGGGGCTGCGATCAAGGTACACCATCAGAACCTCCGTGTTCTCAATCTGTACTCCCCCACTGCCGCCGTGGGTTCGCGCACGAGAGCCACCGACCCACTGCCATACTGACGTAAAGCTGACCCGCGTCGCCTTCACCACTTCATGACTATGTACAGTACGATTCACGAGCCCAGCGGGTCTTTTACTTCTTCTTGACCTCGGGCTCGGCCTCCTCCCACTCGTCGTCGGCACACTGGCCCGACTTGGCCTTGTCGCCGGCCATACCCTTGGTGCCGCCCATGCACTGGCCAGCGGGCTTGTCGCTCATGCACTGGGTAGCGGCCTTGTCGGCGGCCGACTGGGCGCGCGCAAAGCCGCCGGCGCTCATGTCGCCAGCCGAGGCCTGGGGTCAGCCTCTATCGACATCAGAAGGGGAAAGGCGAGGTGAACTCACCTGGCTCGCCTGGCGCGAGGCGTCCGCGCCCATGCTGGCGGCAGCGGCGGGCATACTGGCCGGCATGCTGGCGGGGGCGGCGGGCATACTGGCGGGCATGCTGGCGGGCATCGCCATGCTGGCGGGGGCGGCGGGCATCGCGCCCGTCGCGCCCATGGCACCCATGGCGCCCATCGAGTCCATCGAGCTCATGGCGTCCATGGCGCCCATCGAGGGGGCCTTGTCGGCGCCCATCGAGGCCATCGAGTCCATCCCGGCGGCGGGCATGGCCTTGGCCGCGGGCGTCGCGTCCATCCCCATGGGGGCCTGGGCCTTCTTGGGGGCGGTGGCGTCAGCGGGGGGCTGGGTCTTGCCGATGGTCATTGTTGGTGTGGTGGTGTGGTGTGGTGGTGGTGTGGTAGTGGTGTGGTAGTGGTGTGGTAGTTGTGCGGTGGTTGGAGGGCGGTGGAGCTTGAGGAGGGAAGCAGTGACGGCTGGGTCTTTATACGCCTTGCTATCGGGCCTGCGCTCCGCAGGCAGGCAGATAGGACAGTGGACTCGGCGTGGGCGGGTGTGAAGCGCCGCAGCGCTCTCACGTTCCCGAGCACCCACACGGCCACTCCGCGGACGGCACTCCGCACCGGAGAGCACACACAGCACTCGCACCACCCAACCCACACGTGCATGCTGCTCCCTGCTCCCTTAGAGGCCTTACCACTCGACCTCTGCAACCTCTGCATCGTCGCTGCACACCATGCACCATGGGCAAAAAGCAAGCAAGCCCCCGTCGAGATTTGAACTCGAGACCCTCTCATTTGCACGCATACAAGTGAGAAATTATAACCACTAAACTACAAGGGCTGCCACTCGCAGGTTTACCCGAATGGCTGACGTCACGGCGCAAGGTCACGTGACAACCCTCTCGTGTGTGTGCGAGGCTAGAAGACCGACTCGTCCGAGTCCGAGTCCTGCGACACCTGGTGACCTGGGCGTTGCTTGGCCGGCGCGCTCACCCGTGTGCCCGCCACAGGGGGGACGAAGCGCGGCGTCCCGTCCTCTGCCGTCAGCGCAGCCGGGGTCGACGTACCCTCAAAGCCGCACAGGAAGCGCTCCATCGCGGTCCACATAGTGGCGGCGTGGAAGAACGGGGTCCCCATCCGCGCGAGCGTCGCCTCGGCCCCGGCAAAGTCTTCGTGGTACCCCCGCTTCTCCTCCATCCTGTCGCGGAGCTCGGCGACGAGGTGCTTGACCTTCCCCTCGTGGGCGAGGCGGAACACCTCCGCCATCTCTGACGGCTCGGTGCGCGCCCTATGAGTCTGGCGTCAGCTAACCCCAACATCACTCACAGCCAAGAACAGCTCGTCCCGCGCGTCCTTGATGTGCTTGAAGAGCAGGTGGGTGAGGATTGCCCACTCGCGCGCCTTGCCCGCGGCCTCGTTCTGCGCCGCGAGGCCCGCCAGTGGGGCCGTGAGGGCGGCGTGCATCCTCCACTCGGGGGTGGCGAAGCCGTCGGGGGCCGAGCCGTCGGGGGCCGGGTGCTCGCGGAGGTAGGCCGCGCGGTCGTGTTTCCACACGAACTGCGGGGGTCGCTCGTCCCGCTCCTCCCACGCGTCTCTGAGGGCGTTCTGCACGCGCTGCGTCGTGGGCATGGTCAGTGCGGTGTGCTAGGCGGCATGCATGCTCTTATGACGGCTGAGGGGCGGCGACAACGCCTTGTTGATTCAGTCGCGGAGGCCATCACAAACACTGACTTCTCGCCCCGTTTGGATCAACAACATGCCCTCGCCCCGTAGTGATGCCGCCAAAGGCCTAACTACGTCAGCCACCATGCATGCATGGGTTACCTTGTGGGTCCATGATGAGGAAGCGGGTTTACCCCTGCCACCGCCCGCTGCGGGTCGATGGTCTGGAGATGAGCGGGCTGAGGCGATAGGCGCAAATCGACATCTGAGCCTGACCATCGAGGCCAAAGTCCGAGTGGCGAGTGCGGCTGTAGACGCCAGTTGCTGCGAGTGCTGCGACCTGTGCGGCAAAGTGGCTCCAAGCCCGGCCAAGGCCCAGTCTGTAGGAGTTCCCATGCAATCGAGATCGCACCTGTGTGCCACACAGCCACAGTTCCCGTCCTCGAGTCCAACCGGAATCACCCCAGGTTCCATCAGCCGTTCCCAGTGCACAGCACCGCAGCGACTGGCTTACGATGCCCTCCCGATACGCTCCCGGTCGCTCGTGTCTGCCCCAAAAACCATGACGGGGTGGCGGAGTTCACAGCCTGCCTAACCGATGAAGCCGTTCCACAAGATCTGATCTCTTAGCCCCACTCCACACATGCCTTGGCCGACGACACCTCCAGCCCACCTGCGGCCACGAGCGTCCAGCTCTGATATATAACCCAGCCCAGCCACCGGTCCCGGCTGTCACTCACACTCTCTTCTCTCGACCTGTACTCATCCCTCATCTTCTAGTAATCCAGTCTTCTCCTATCCTACCCCCCAGCAAGTCTCACCATGCGCCTCCTACTCGCCACCCTCGCCCTCTTCGCCCTCGCCCGCGCGCAGGAGGCCGCGCCGTCTACCCCCTCCGAGTCCGCCGCCGCGCCGGCCGCCACAGGCGCCAGTGCACCTGATGGTGAGGTGTCCGCGACCTCGCTGACTCGCAGACGGGTTCACCGACCCCGCCGAGGTGGACAACACCCTCCCCTGGAACATCACGTACTTTATCGTCCCGACGCGCAACAACTACTGTGAGTGGCACCCCCACTTGGCCACCCTCCCGTTCTGTCCTCGTCCCCGCTAACCCCAGGGGTAAACGACGCCGTCAACTCGGCCAAGTGGACGCCCGTCAACGTCCCGACCAACCTCATGCTCTCCAACTCGAACTCGAGCATCGCGGGCCAGCGCGTGGTTCTCGCCCAGAACAGTGAGCACCCCCTCCGGCCACCCTAACCCCAGTCGCGGGCGGCCAGAGCACCTGGACCGGCAAGATCCAGGGCTACAACCCCGGCAACAACTACATGCTCCAGCTCACCGCGGCGGGCAACCCGGACCGTGAGAGCCCCTGTTTGGCGCCACTCACACACAGAGAAGTTCGCCCAGTCCCAGGGCTTCTGGATCAAGCCGAACGGCACAGCCATGCCTCAGCAGATCGCCGGCGTCCCCCCCTCCACGCCGCTCGCCGCCGACGGCTCCGTCGCCCCCGGCGCCCCGGGCACCCCGGGCGCGCCCGCCGCTGACGGCACGGTGCCGGACGCGGGCATCGGCTCGGACGTCGGCGCCGACCCGGGCGCCAACATCCCCGGCCTGAGTTCCGCCGCGCCCACCCTCTCGGTCGCTGGGGCAGTCGTCCTCGCCGCTGCGGGGCTCGGTCTCTGGCTCTAGCTGGCCTGGCTAGACCTCGACCATGGACTCGGACCCTGCTTATAATCCGCCACGGCGAGATGTTGTAGTGGTAGAGACAATGCACACTCGTTCACTCCTTCAGCCTGCAGCCAAGTGAGGTATCGCCCGTCCAATGGCGGCCTGGTCAGCGTTGCGCGTCGTCGTCAAGGCGATGGGTTAAGCATGAGTACGCGCCGAGATCTTTGGGTGAGACATCGGAAAGGATATCCCGGAATACCCGGGCACCTCCGGCATGACGTTGCGGCATGTCGTCAGCAAAAGTTGCACCGCGACGCAGCGTGCTTGGGCGTCGACGTCGACGCGAGTAGCTGGGCGTTAGTTAGAGCGTGCATGTCGTGTCGATGGGCTGCTCGTTTGCATACCTGCACCGTGCGTGCTCGCTTCCGGTGATCGCCCACCTCGCACCCGCCCAGGCCCTCCTACCCTGGACGCTCGCACCCCCTCTCCCCGCCGCCGACGTCAGCACCCTCGCCGCCATCACCCATGCCCACCCCCAACGCTCTCTGCTCGCCGCCCCACACCACCGGGGTCTCCGCCGCCATCTATAATGCTGCATGCTAAACGTACCGCGCCCGCTTGGCGCCCTTCCGGTCCGGTATGTCGCGCTCGCCCTTGAGCTCGGGCTCGCGCTTGCGCTCGCGCGCGCGTACCTCGCTTGGACGGACGCTCCCCACGCCCTACTGCATGGCGAGCAGCTCCTCCTGCTCGCGCTTGAGCTGCTCGAGCTCCTCGGTGACCTTACGGCGGAGGGCGCCCTCGTGCTCGAGCTCGGCCTCGAGGCGCTGCACGGTGGGCAGGCTCGCCTCGAGCTCGGCGAGCTCGTCCGCGCGCACCTTGAGCTCGAGGTAGAGGCGCTCAAACTTGTCCGCCTTGGTCTCGGCCTCCTCGCAGCGCGCCTTGAGGCCCTTGTACTTCTCGACGAAGGAGCCGACGAGCTCGGGCGCGCCCGACACGGACTGAGGTCAGCACGGGGAAGGTGGGCGGGGGAAGGAGGTGGGACGCACGCGGTCGGACATGGGGGACGGGGAGGCCTTGGGCGTGGTGAAGACCCTGGTCTTAGCTCGCGCAGTGGGGATTGAGCTTACATTGTTGGAGTGGTGGGCGGGGAGGGGTAGGGGGAAGTTGCGGTGGTGTGTGGGCGATGGAGGATGATGACAAGAGAGATGAGGAGGATTGCTGCGAGTGCGAGGTGTGATGTGGAGCTTCTGGCGCACAGAGCTAGGCAGGCCAGAGGGACTAGGTCTGTGCGGATAATCTCAATTGTGCGCGCGCTCCGTATGCCGTGGCTTGGTGATGGTGGGGTGGGGGCTGTGGAGTAGTGTCGAGTGCGTGTGCGAGATGGCGATGAAGAGGGAGGAGGAGTAGATGGAGCGTGGTTTGAGGTTGCAGATGGAGTTGGAGTGCTGGGCCGACGTTGAAGGTCGTTGCCCAGGAATGGGTCAGGCTCCATTGCCATCGGACGGGCTACAGGTACAAGGGAACAATGCAGCTAGACTCGTCAGCTTTCATATCCTTCATGCGCGCTCATCACTCCCTCGTCGCTCGCATGCTCGACGTGATCGCTCGCGCGTCCCTCCTCCCCGCTCCCGCTCGACGCACATCACAACCAGGGCTTACAGGCGAGAACGGCACCTCCGTGTGCCGAAGACGGGTTCAGGTGTTCATGAGAGGAGAGCGGGGCGGACTAGTCGAGAGGCCAGAGAGCAAGGGGCATGCCGGCGCTCTCGAGCTGACAAGACTCAAGAAAAGTTTGTGATGTTGGAGAAGGAGAACGTTGAGCAAGGCGGGATGAGTGACGAGGAAGGGAGTCTTGGGGCTTGGGGGTGGAGGTCGACAGAGCTCTCGGCCGGGCTGGTGGTTGAAGGGAGGGCTGAATAAACTGATTAGAGTGGATAAGCAAGCGACTTAATCAAGATTAGGCCGCGCGGAACCAAATGGCCACCAAGCCAACGCCCATCAGCAACCTCGAGGTCGCCATCACTCCATCCCTCATCGCCGCCACCTTCCCCCCTCCGTTATCCACTGTCACACATGCAACCCCTCACACTCCTCTCCTATCTACTTCTCACCTACCCTTACTGACCTACAGGATCCGGCCCAACGTCACGCTCCCTTCCTCTTCACCGCAGGCACTCGGACGACCTTCCTTGGCCAACACCTGGCCCGATTCCAGGTGAGTAACCCCGATGATCCGACAGATGCGGGCTCCACGATTACCATCATAGATGTCGCACGGAAAGCAGGCTCTCTGTTGACCTCATATACGCCCCAAGGCGTTCATCGTGCCCTGGGTCGGGCGCCGTGGACTGGCTGTTCGGGAGATCCCCACCTTCCCCGCCCCTACCTGCAGGCTTATAACCAGCTCACACAATCACTTGCTCCCGACATGGCCGAAGACGACGTGCGCAGCATTCCTTCCCCCGCTTTCCCCGTCTTTTGGGCGGTCCGGAGCGCCCAAAGCACGCGTCGTTGACGTGCTCACACCAGGATACCCCGAGTTTTCCCAGATGATCCGGACCAACTACATTCCGGCCAACGCGCCACGGTCCTTCCACATTCCAGCACGTCTTCAAGCTATCGCCCACAACCACCCTCGCGAGCCTCGCTTGTCCAGCGCCCCCGAAATATCCGCAGTGCTCGCCCAACCAACTTTCCACTTGGACCGTTATGCTTGAATCCACTGTTCAGCCCAGGCCTCGGTTTGACTCTGTCTTCAGCGCCCGAGCGCGGGCAAGTGCGATGCCCGCAAGCCCGCAACGAAATCTAATCTGCAGATGACGTGCTGATCACCTTTCACGCAATGTCTGAAACGCAGAGCTCAAGCGCGTTTCCACCTGCTGCTATAAGCAGCTCGCTCTTACTTGCGCTCTGTTCTGCCTCCCTCCACCCCTTTCTTTCCTCCTTCACCACCTCCTAGCCATGAGCCAAACACCAACCCCCGAAGAGAAGTCGAAGAAGCAGCTCGAGGCGGCCGTCGCTGTCCGTGGCGTCCAGCTCGAGCGTAACTTCTCCTTCCTCGCGATCCTCGGCGTGTCCTTCTCCATCCTGAACTCGTGGACGGCCATGTGAGTCAACTAAGATCCACCGACTCTTCAGCTGACAGCAGGTCCGCTTCGTGCGTACGCCATAGCTACACCTGACCCCAGCCTTCCTCTCGTTCTCGGATCCGGCGGCTCCATCGCCATGGTCTGGGGCCTGATCGTCTCCGGCCTCGGTACGCTTGCCATGGGCGTGAGCCTCGCCGAGGTGTGCCACGTCCTCCCCCTCAGCGGTGGGCAGTACGACTGGTCCTGTGAGCTACTGTCATACTGTCGAGCTGACCGCAGATGTCCTCGCGCCCGATGGGTGGAAGGAGCGGCTCTCCTTCCTGGCCGGCTGGAACGGTGCGGCGGGCTGGGTCGCCCTCTCCGCCGCAGCCCCCGTGCTCGGCTCCGGCTTCATCTCTGGGTACGTTGCCTCCGCACTTACGCTCACGCAGCCTCATCGCCCTCTGGAACCCCGACTTTGCGCTGCAGCCGTGGCAGTTCTTCCTTCTCTTCCTCGCGATTGCAACCATTGCCTTCCTCCTCAACGTCTTTGGCGTGCGCGCGCTCCCCACGGTTGACCGCTTCGCGGGCGCCTGGAGCATTGTTGGCTTCGTCGTTGCCAGCATCGTTTGCCTCGCGTGCGCCGACAGCTACCAGAAGCCCAAGGAGGTCTTTGCGACCTTCACCAACGTCACCGGCTGGCCTGACGGGATGGCCTTCATCCTCGGCCTCCTTCAGTCCACGTTCGGCCTCACGGCCTTTGACGCGGCCAGCCACCTCGTCGAGGAGATGCCACGGCCGTACATCCACGCGCCCCGTGTCATGTGAGCTCCTAGGTCAACATGGTACGAGCTAACCCCAGGGTTCTCGCAATCGTTCTCGGCGCCACGACCAGCTGGATCTTCATGATCGTGATCCTTTTCTCGCTCCAGGACTTTGACACCGTGCTCAGTGCTGCCACTGGCCCGCTCCTCCAGATCTACTACCAGGCGACGAGCAGCCGTGTCGGGGTGAGTCCTCGTCTCCTGGCCAAGCTGACCCCAGGCCACCTGCCTCATGATGTTCAACCTCGTCGCGATGGTTCTTGCTGGACAGGGCATCCTGACCGTCTCGTCGCGCCTCGTCCTCACGTTCGCACGCGACCGCGGTCTCGGCCATGCGTCGGGCATCGCCGGTGTGCACCCCCGCCTCAAGGCCCCTGTGTGGTGCATCGTCTTCGTTACCGCCTTGGTGACCGCGTTCGGTCTGATCAGTGAGCTGACGGAGACGCTTAGTGAGCTGACACCAGACCTCGGCAGCAGCGTCACCACCAACGCCATCCTCTCGGCCTCCGTCGTCTTCCTGCAGATCTCCTACTTCATACCCATCGCGATCATGCTCGTGCGCGGCCAGGCCGCGTTCGGCGAGCACGCCGAGCACGCCAAGTGGTCGCTTGGGCGCTGGCGCCGTGAGTTTCTCCCCAAGTTCTCGCTGACCTCAGGCCCCGTAAACGCCATCGCGCTCGCCTTCTGCAGCGTCACCTCGGTGACGTTCTGCTTCCCGCCCGCGATCCCGGTGCTCAGCGGGACGACGATGAACTGGGTCGTCGTGGTCGTCGCGCTGGTGTGGCTCGTCGCAGGCATCACCTGGGCGATTGACGGCCGGAGGCGGTTCCACGGCCCCACGGCGCTGGAGGAGCGTCTGCAGATTGCGAGGGCGGCGTAGTAGGGATGTTCTGTACATACGGGTTTATGGGTTTGGATACTCGCGAGGTGGACGTAGTGGACAGCAGCGGCAGAGGGATGAGGGACAGCAATGGCTGAGGTCCCAGAAAGGGCGGCAAGGATGAAACGCGGCTGTTTCACTTGCAGCCGTTTCAGCAATGTTTGGCTCGGCCCCACAATTCGCCACCCACCACCTCCCTCTACTCTCCTCTGCACTGCTCTTCTTGCTACGGGACTCCGACGGTACTCATGATCCAGGTACATGGTAAGAGATCAACTGCCTACAAACTAACCCTGCGGTCATGCGACCAGGCCCGCGCCAAGCATTCCCTCCCTGCTGCGCAATTGGAGCCCTCCGTCCAAGCTAGCTGGCCATCTCATCTCGGGCCGCTTACCGCTCCGCCGGTCACTGACCCCTCATCTCCCGCACCACCAACCTATCAATCTCGCCCACCCCATGCACGCCCTCACGGCATGATGAGCGCCACTGGTAAAGGCAGGAGGCAAACCCGGGCCACCGAGCAATCTCGAGCCCGAGACATGACACACGGGGCACACCCCCTGATGACGGCACCCACCACGCCGCGGCCCGCGGCATGCCTCTTCTGGCCATGCTGGCCACCGTGCCTGCCATTAATGACCCCTGCCCCAGGCGTCTCGTCGCGTCTCCCCAGCTTCTGAGACGCTTCTGCGAGGGGGTGTCGTTAACATGTCGTGAGCGGGCTGCGGGCTGCGCTGCTCAACGGAGTGGAGTTGTGGAGCTCGGAGGACATAAGTACTGCACTGGCCTCCGGGACGCCCCAACCGCCATCTGCCCTCTGAAAGTGAGTTGCTGCACGAGTGGCGCTGACCCCAGAATGAGACTCGCCCTCTTTGTCCTCCCCCTCGTCGCCGCCGCGCCCCTCCCCGGCTTCCGGTGGTACTCGTACGGCAGCTCGTACGGCAACTCGAACAACTCGTATGGCAAGGACACCGTCGAGAAGCCACAACCCAAGCCCGAGCCCGTTGAGCCGCCCGCACCCACCGAGCCGCCCGCGCCCGCCCCCCAGCCCACGGAGGCACCCGCACCAGCACAGCCCGCCCGCCCCTCGGTGTACCAGAACCAGACGGACTGGTGGGTGCCCGGCACGGTGCTGCACGGCAAGTGGAAGGACGGGCAGTGGGACGGGACGGACAACACGGCCGGCGCGTGGATGTACGTCGACGAGCGTAATGTCGCCGTCACGATCGTGCCCCTCTAGCTTCTAGACTGATAGATTGTTGTATTACGAGATTCATTTGGACCTGTCGAGCGTGGGTGTGGGCCGATGGGGACGGTTGAGAGGGGATAAGCTCTTCGGCGGCGTGCCTCGCGACGGGCCGCTCCACTGCTCGACGCCGGTCGCGTGACTCGGCGTGGACAGATCGGGTGGATCAGCTGCTGCTGTGCTTGCAGAGCTTCGAGATGAGGGACAGGTACACCGAGATGGGGCAGACGAGGTCGATGCGGTCTGTGGATGTTGCCGCGGGCCTGTTGACGAAGGCGCGCACCGTCACACGCCTCTTCAACATCAGATGGTTGGCCACTATCCATATATCCATGCCCTCTAAATCTGCTCCCCTCTCCATTACACTATCCAGCATCCACACAAGCCACCGAGGCCGGTAGCACCGCCATCACTGTGGGAAGACTGACGCCGCTAGAACCGCATGACCGCAATCTGACGCGCACCGAGTTGCAGCTCACGCTCATGCCTGACGCTAGACGGCCAGCGCGTTCCACTCTCACGACGCGGTGGCGCTCCGCGCGGGGACGGTACACAGCGCCGCCGCCAGCCCTCCTTCAGCGAGCTCGCTGCAGCTACGGCCCACCCCAGATCCGGCCCGCAGATCTAATCGAGCGCAGCACGCGTCACGACTCCCACACTCTCACCGCAGATGACGACGGCGAGCACTCCTGCGCTGCTCGCCACCAACGACGTCCGCCGCATATAACCCACGCCCCGTCCCGGTCTCACCACCACTCTCACCCCTCACCTCCTCCTCACTCCTTGGCTCTTGTCCGCCTGTACCTACTCCACTCGATACGCTAGCACTCTCTATTCAAACCCCCGACCCCCCGATCATCTCAACATGCGTCTCGCAGCCCTCTTCCTCGTCCTCGTGGCGGCCGTCCACGCCCTCCCCGAGGCGAACCCCGACGCCGACCCCCAGGTCAAGACCGTCACCGTCTACCGCACGGTCGACCGCCCGGCGCCCAGCGACTCGAAGCCCGAGCCTAAGCCCAAGCCCGACGACGAGTCCGACAGCGAGGACAGCGAGCCCAAGCACCCCAAGACAACCAAGCCCAAGCCCAAGCCGACCAAGCCGGCGACCAAGCCGGCGCCCGAGCCGACGGAGGACAAGCCCGCGTCGACCAAGAAGCCGGCGCCCAAGCCGACCACCGAGAAGCCAGCGCCCAAGCCCACCGGCGACGACGTCACGGTCACCAAGACCGGCGGCAAGTCTACCGCCACGGGCAAGTCCACCAAGACGGCCAAGAGCACGCGCAAGCCCACCGCGCGCCCCAGCACCACCGACTACCGCATGTGGAAGACGGTCACGCGCAACGGCACCCTCTCCTCCTTCGTGACCGGCACGCGCCCGCACACGGTCAGCACGGCGGTCCCGACCTCCTCCCTCCGCCCGTTCAACAACTCCCTCGCGGCCAACACGAGCAACATCACCGCGCCCGGCATGGCGCTCGACAACGTCACCGCGCCGCTCCCCGTGGTGGACGAGGCGCCGCTCCCGTCGGACAACGTGCAGCCGCCCGCGCCGGTCAGCGGCGCGCGCCGCAGCGACGCTGGGCTGCTCGCCGGCGCCGCGGGGCTGCTGATTGCCGCCGCGGGCGCGTGGTAGACTCGGGCGCTGGCGCTGGTTGCCGGTTCATGGGACTGGGACTCGGCTCGTAGAGGACTTAGACACTGGCTCACGCCACACACTCTTTATACACTCGTTTAATGGATCATGTCTCCGTACTCTGCCCCACTGCTTCGCTGGGATTGGGCCTCTCGGAACCGATCGCCTCAGGAGAGAAGCAGGGTTGCAGCCTTCGAGAACACGGCTTGGCGCAGATCGGTCCGTAAAGTCCGGAGCAACATCCCTATCACCTCATCCGCATCAGCAGTTCGGCCCAATCATGCTGGGTTCTACGCCCCCATGCACCGGGCATCCCGGCATCGGTGTCTTGCCCGTAGGCATCGCTTCGAGCAGTGGCTGAGGTGAACAGCTTGGACAGCCGCGACGCCAGAGCAGGTATGGCCCAGTTCTCCTCCACAACCACTCACCTCAGAATCTGCCAACCCCTGCGACGGCACTCTGTGAAGGTGAGGCCGCTTACTTCACTTTCAGGTCGTCTTGCAGCCGGCTCGACAGTGACTGCTGTCACCCCGGGGCAGGCTCCGTTTGACACCCTCCACCGAGTCAGCTCGTCCTCCCACACAGGAGCATCGCAAGGGCGGTGGCGCTCTCGGAGCTCTCACCCGAGACGGTACCATTGCCGCCCCTTGCCCGGGCCGGGACGTCCTCCTGGTTGTGGACGCCTGCTGTCTTGGCAGGCGGCTGGAGTGGGTCTTTGGCCTCGAGGGCGGCATTCATCAGATTCAGCTTGCCCCAGCGCCCATCAAGGCGGGATACTCCTTCCGCTAGCCTGCGCTATGTTGTGGATGTCGCGGGCGGCCTCGCACTCGGGAGTCGTGCACTCAGGTGCAGCCGGGGGTGATTCGCCGGGAACGCCGGCTAGTCCGCAACCTGCGCGAGGAGCGGATAGAAGGGGTCGATGCGGCGCGATGGCCTCCTGCTACGTCAGTGGTGGGGATCGTCCACTTCCGTTGTCGGCTCCGTGCGTGGCTCATGTGCTGCCGGCGCGACCTCGCCAGGCCTTCTGACTGGCTGTGAGCCAGCCTTCGCCCCGCCTCGTCAATCCCCACAGTGCCACGGGCGTGTCCTGTACGCCAAGTTGCCGTGATCGGGATCCTGGGTCGCATCGAGACCATTGGGCTCTCTTATCCCTCCGGCAAAAGCGGGGTCGGCGACCTCGCCACGCGCTGGTTGGTTTGCCAACACCATCTCCGGACGATGCGGGATGTTTGGTTCCAGCTCGTCGTCTGGAATCCCCCTTCACGACGGGTATTTGCCCACAATCCACCGAACATGTGCGTCATGTGAGCGCTGATTCCCACTCTCCCTCGCACTCATGACAGAGGCCAAGCCAACCTCCGCATCCGCTGCCCCTGCCAGCTCCGCACCAGATCCATCTGCCGCCATTCTGCGCGATTGCAATCTGGCATTTGGGTGGCTTGGCAGCTGGCATGCCCAACCTCCATGCTCAACGTAAAGTGCGAAGGATCTTGGCCTAATCTTGGCCTGTTCCGCATGGCTGCAGCCGAAACGAGGTGCAGCCTTCCCGCACCTGACATGGCTGGATGCATGGGCGAGATTATTTTCGCTGCCGAGACATGAAGCGCGCCCACCTGTTCTACTCGGGCACTACAAGCCACCAGGATACATTCCCTCCAGGTGCAGTCTTCCGCGTAGTGGCAAGCTTGGGCCGCAGGAACACCCGTTTCAGCAGACCATGACATGCATGCGCCGCCGTCGATGGTAGCGCGAGATGGTGCGTGCCTCCCTCCGTACCTGCCCATTCCGGATGGCAACCGTTTGAGCGCAATCTTGCGCGATCAGCCACCCTTGCAGTTGCGGAACTCGTGTTCCCGCCATACCATCGGCCCAGGCTTGGCTTCCCGCCTCCCGCCCACGTCATGTCCCACACCTGCCAGCGCAGACTAGTCCTAATCTCGGGTTTCAGGCAGTGGGCTAGACGTTCCTAAGGCGGGGCTGAGCGCTACCCGCGCGTCGGTGACCAGCCGTCGCGATCCGCCCTCAGGCGGCGCGTACGGCATCCGACGTCAGTCATGTCAACAAACCTCCCCGCACTCATGAGATGGGACGACTGCAATGTGCAGCAATGTACATATAAAGCGCAGGAGGGGGCTTCCGACGCCCCATCCCTCAAGACTTTCTAGAACGCTAGACATGCGCATCACCGTCCTCGTGCCCCTCGTCGCGCTGCTCGCCGGCGCCGCCGCCGCCCCCCTCCCCGCGGACAACCAGCTCGCCCCGCGCGACCCCTTCATCTGGTCGTGGCGCTGCGGCTGGTTCGGCATCCGCTGCCAGAACCGCGTCGAGCCCGAGCCGTCGCCCAGCCCCACTCCCACGCCGGACCCGACGACCGAGGAGCCGCCCGCCACGACTCCGGAGCCGACCACGCCTCCCCCGACGCCGACGCCCAGCAACCCGCCGGCTACGAGCGACCCCCCCGCGACCCCGTCGCCCACGACGCCGCAGCCGTCCGCGGAGCCCACCCTCCCCCCCGGCTGCCTCACCCCCGACTTCTGCCCGCACACGGGTAACGGCGAGGGCGGGAACCCCGGAGAAGGCGACGGGTCCATCACCTACCCGAACGGCACCAAGCCGAACGGCAACGACAACCGCGGGCGCGACGTCGAGGAGCGCGACGTCGAGGAGCGCACCGTCGACCTCACCCCCTTCCTCGAGTAACTAGACACTGCCCGGACCGTATAGTACACTGTAGACCATGTAATTGTACGCCTCGCCGCCTCGCCTCGCCGACGTCATGCCAACGGCATGCGGGGAGGGAAATTCGCCGAGGTGGCCAGCTGACTTGGTTGTTCCCACCACGGGATCCAGCGGATCCAGCGGAACAGTGACAGCTGATGCCGCGGCTGGCTGGCGTCGCTGGCCGCTGGAATCAGAGGGTGGTGCAAGATTGCATGGCATTCCGAATCGACGAGCGGGGCGGCGTAAGGCTCCCGTAAGAAGACGCCGCGGCATGTGCGCGGCTTCCCATCCTCAACCTGACAAACAACGTGTGTAGTGTAACGTGCACCCAAACACACACATGGGCGGGTGCGCCCCACCCTCTCGGAACGGGCTGCCCACTTCGTATGCGGAGGTGGTCGCTGCGGCTTCCGTCATAGCGCCGAAGCCGAAACATCTCGGCCTCGGCCTGTCTCGATTCCAGACTACCCCACCCCGCCCGGCCTCACCTCCCCTCGCCATGTGGGATGACGGAATCGAATCCATGGACAGGACCATGCAGTGGGAACAGGAGACCATGCAGCACTGCACATGCGATGTGTTGAATCGGTGGGAGCAGGGAAGTGGGGGACAAGCTAAGCTCCATCCTGAAACCGCGCCGCGTCGCGATCCTCTGCGCTCTCCCTTGTCCTACTCCAACCCCCTTCGCGTGACGGCATGCTGGCAGGGATCTGGCCGGCATGGTATGCGCTAATAATGGGTGGAGCCCGTACGGTGGGATACCTCATCCTGAGCGGGAGGCGGGAGGGATTGGTACAGGGCCCGCGTTTCAGCGGCACAAGCGACCGTCCTCACCGCAGGGAGGATGCACGAGGGAGCACCCCACAACCCAACGTCTATTGCTGAATCAGTCTATTAGTGAATCGGAGCCGCGGCGCTCAAGTGGGTTTCACCCCACGAGCACGCCCAGCTCGCTCCTGGCTGGGCGTCGATCAGCCCTGCACCCTGCTCACATCAGCCTCACCGCCACCACAGCATGTCCTGCTGGCTCGGAGTGACGCAGACTCAAGAAGGACCCACGCAAGCTTTGCTAGCGTGATGCAGGATGCGACGCGTCGAGTTCGGCGCCGGGCCCTGAAGCACCGAAGAGCGAGACTTGCGGTGCTAGCGGTCACTAGCATCGGCGACGATCAGTAGATCAGCGAGCAACACACGTCTGCAGATCGAGGTGTGGAGATCTGCACCCGAAACAAGCTGCATGCATGTGTCTCGCATCTCTCGTCAGCGGCAGTCGTTGGGCAGATGTCCAAACGATTCGGCAGAGGGCCAGGGGCAGACGCGTCGGCAGTGCCTTGACCTTTCCTGCCAAGCCTCTCCTCGTCTGCCTTCCCGTCACAAACAGCCGGCCGGCCTCCCCTGACCCTCGCGGGCTCCTCGTCGCCTCTTCACCCACCCCCGACTTTGCGTTCATCCATTCACTCATTCCTACTACCAACTGCTGGCTTGACGCTGCAGCTCCGACACTCGTTACGACCCCACCCCACGACAACTATGCGCGCCGCTGCCATCCTCCCCCTCCTCGCGCTCCTCGCGACCGCCGACGCGCGCAAGTGCAAGGCCAAGAGCCACAGCCCCGCGCCGCCCGCCGCGACCCCGCCCGCCGAGGACAACACCCTCATCCACCAGCCCACCGAGCCCGAGGCGCCCGCCGAGTCGCCCGCTGAGTCGCCCAGCGCCGCCGCGACGCCTACCGAGTCGTCGGCCGCCGCCGAGCCCACCGAGCCCGCGCAGCCCGAGGAGCCCGCGCAGCCCGAGGGCCCCGCCAACCTCGAGGGCTCCCTCCCCGCGTCGGACCCCAAGGCCGTCGAGCTCCTCAACGCGCACAACGAGATCCGCCGCCGCTACGGCCAGCCCGACCTGTGGTGGAACGACGAGCTCAGCGCCATCGCCGTCGGCCAGGCCCAGACCTGCAACATGGTGCCCCAGTTCCCCGCCACGCGCCAGGACTACACCGACTCGCTCGTCCCCAACCACGACGGCAACTTTGTCCGCTCGGTCCACGACGCCGGGTGGGAGGGCGAGAACTACGTCTACCCCGAGGAGGGCGGCGACAAGACGTACCAGGACGCCGCTGCTCGCTGGACCCAGGTCGTCTGGAAGTCGACCACCGACGTCGGCTGCGGCTGGCACAAGTGCGACGAGTGGGTCGACACCCCCTCGCTCAACGGCCAGTGGAAGTTTGTCTGTGAGTTGAGAGAGAGAGAGAGAGTGAGAAGAGTTCGTCGCTGACCCCAGGCGTCTACAACACCCACCAGACCTACGTTGGCAGCCCCGAGGCGTTCAACGAGAACATCCCCGACAAGCCCGCCGAGTAAACCCCAACTACACGTTTGTCAACACTTCTTTCAGCGGCGCTGGCGCCGCCCCGTACATTTCCATACACTATGTGACACTCTTTAGGACGCGTGCAGTGTATGCACGCTTTTGGTTGAAGGGTGGGTGGGCGCCGTCGTCGAGCGGGAGAGCGATGGATGGAGAGGGGTGACATGAGGAACGGAGATGAACACAAGCTCCCTGGCTGTGCTCGAGTTAACGCGCCGGGATCCACCCCGCCGCATACATCGCCGCGAGCTCGGGCGCCTCCACCTCCCAGTACGTGTCGGGCGTGATGTACTCGTCGCGCGAGAGGAAGCGGAGGTGCTCGGCCGCATCCCCGCGCTCGGGCACACGCCATTCCGTGCCGCGCTCGTTAAACGCGCGCTGGAGGAGCATGGTGGCCAGGCGACCATCGGCGAGCGCCGCGGGGTCGAGAAGCGCGCGCCGCGCCGCTGCCCCCGTGGTCGTCTCGCCCACCGCTGCCTCCTCTGCCCCGCTCACCGCAGCCGCGGCCATCTCGCCGACGCCCACGAGCGTGAGCTTGGCGCTCTCGCGGCCGATTCTGCGCCGGTTCAGCGCGCTGACGAGGTACGCAACAAGTTCGTCGAGGAACTCTGCGGCGGGGCGCGCGGGTGCGGAAGATGGGAAAACGAAGGGCGAGAAGACGAGGACGACTTCAACCGGCTGCCCGCGCACAGAGGAGACGGACGGCATCTCGGACGCGGTGGGGCACACGGCGTCGTACAGGTGGTTCACGACCAGTTTGGCGCGCGACAGGCGGAAGGGGGCGACGAAGTGTACGTGGTTGCGCGAGTTGGGCTCGAAGAACCCCAGCGGCTTGTAGTGTACCTCTGCATCGGAGTCCATGAGCTGGCTGTTCCTGCACGAGAGCTTGCGCACGGCCCGGAGGTTCGGGGCCAGTTTGGTGACGAGTGCGCCGATACCGTGCTCGATCGGGTTGTGGATGTCGAGGACCCGCGTGTGCGCGAACAGGGGGCGCGCGCTGCTGTCGACCAGGCCGTCGGTGCATGCGTCCAACGCCGCGACGGCGGGGAGGCGCCCGCCCGCCCCGCGCACGTAGAGGATGTAGGGCAGCGAGCCGGGGAGGACGACGACGTGGCGGAAGAGCGCGGCGTCTGCCCTCTCCTTGAGGGCACGTGAGACGGAGCGGAGGCGCAGGAGGCTGTCCCACGGCGCGAGGGCCAGCACGCGATCCAGGATGTGCGGGTAGCAGGTGTGGTCGAGGGCCGGGGTGCGCTCCGTCGGGCCCTCGACGCCCGTCTCGAGAGCGTATGCGCGCTCGCCCACCTCTGCGCGGTAGGCCGCGCGCGAGACGAACCTGACAGCGCCCAGGAAGTCGGCGACGGCCGACTCGTGCGTCATGGGCTCCTGGAACGCGACGGCGGTGAAGGCCGCGCGCACCGCCTCCTCGAGCTCCCGGGCCGAGGAGGAGAGCGGGAGGCCGAGGGAGCGGCGGTCGAGCTCGGCGAGCCCGACGAACGTTATGCTCTCGACCACGGCGTACGCCCACAGGGCGGTGAGGACGCGCCCGAGCACCGACGTGACGATGTTGTGGGCGCGTGCCACCCGGCCCTGTGGGTTACAGTAGTGTGGGGTGAGGATGAAGACGAGGTGGGGCGCCGAGCTCATGGAGAAGGCGAGGGAGGCGTGCGGGTGGTGCTCGGCGCACGGGTCGAAGAGGATGTTGAAGACGTGCTTCCGCGCCGCGCCGGCGCGCAGCGAGACGGGCGGCGCGCCGCACAGGTGCAGTGTGTCGACCATGGTGTCGACGCGGCGCTCGAACGGCGGGTCCGTGAGCGGGTGCGAGAGCGAGGGGAGGAAGTTCGCCCCGCGGATCACCTCGAGCCCCGTGAACTCGGTCTTGTACCGCTCGAACTCGGGGCCCGTGGGGCCCGCGACGTCGAGGACGCGCACGTACTGCAGGCGGAGGGGCCAGGCGGCGTCCGCCCCGAGGTGCCATGGCCGGCCCGGCAGCCAGCCCTCGGGCGAGCTCAGGCGCTCCGCACCCGGCCCACCGGAGAGCACGACGTGCTCGAAGATGCCCGGGTCGAGGAGGAGGCGGAAGGTGCGGCTCGTGGCGCGGAAGGCGAGCTTGGTGCGCGGGCAGGCGTAGCGCGCTATTCTGTGCACGGTCGACGGGTGAGTCGCGTACGACAGGGGCGCGAGGGGCGCAGACGCCCCATCCTCCATGTCCACATCCATGGCGTCTGCGGTTAGCCGGGCCGGGTTAGACTCACGGGACATGCTGGTGCGCCGGCGCTTGACGCTCATGAGGACGGGAGAGCAGAGTCAGAAAGGATGTGCTCAGCTCCCCCAAATGCGCGGTCGCCAAGGTGGGTGGCGGTCAGTGCGGCGGCATGTGACCCTGCCGAGCTCACCTCATCAGCATACCTCGGGGCTATCCTCCATCTTATCGACTCCCCACCCCATGACTAGCAGCCGAGCTGGGACGTGGGATACCGACGAGTTCACGTTGGTAGCTCGCTCGGGTGGGGTCCAGCGCGGTATGCAGTGCAGACATCGAGCGAGATTGGTACCAGAGACCTATTCGCAGCCCCGGATTCCAGGCACCGCCTCCCACCACAGAGCACGTTCACATCAGCATGTCCACACGCTGATCACCCACGGCCCGGCCGCGTGGCGGCGCCCCGCTCCGGAGGTCAGCATAGCGGGCGCCGCACCCTTCCCGGCTCGCCGTCTGGGCCTTGCTGGGAATCGTTGCAACCCCAGCGAGCGTAAGAAATAAGCACCACCGCCACTGGGACGATCCCAACCTGACCCGAGGAAGACAATGCTCGCCGTCCGCGCCTTCGCCCTCCCCAGTGCCCGCGCCTAGGCCGTCGGCAGCGAGAGCGCCAGCCCCTCCGCCGGCGGCGAGAGCGCCGTCTCCAAGCAGAGCGAGAAGCCGAAGAGCACCGCCGTGGCCCCCTAGGGCGCCAAGAACAGCGCCCCCGCCTCCCAGCCCGTCCCCGTCCTGTCGCAGCCCGCTGGTGCGGGTGGTGCCGCCGTGGGCTCGGGCTCCGCCGCCGCCAGTGCGGCGAGCGGCACCGGCTCGGCGGCACCGGCTCGGCCAAGGCCAGCGGCTCGAGCGCCGCCGCCCCCAAGCCCACCACCAAGTCGGACGCGGACGCGACGCGCCCCAAGACCGCCCTCGCCCTCGCCATGCTCGTGGCGGTGTGGATGCTGTGGTAGCGGTAGAGTGATGCACGTGATCCAGATCTGGGGCAGTACATGCAGGTACATGCATGTGCAAGCGAGGAAACAGCCCCGACGGGTTCCATCAGGCACAACCCCCGCTGCGGCACAGCACATGCCCCGGGGCGCGGCGCGGGGGCTACTGATCGAGGCACGCGGGAGCGTTGTCCAGAGCGTCGTCGAGCCAAACACCAGAGGGCCAAGAGGACCCCAGATATCCCCCCGCGCCCCGTTCTCCACCCCGTCTCCGCCTCGAGTTCTGCTCGCCAAGCCGCGTTTTTCTCGTTGCACACTCGACATGACCGTGCTCGCTGTACGCCAGGATCCGGCACCCGCCAACCCCGCTCCCGCCCCCGCACCGAACCAGCAGCAGCCTGCGCCTGGCGGAGACGCTGGGCAGGGGCAGAACGGTGGGCAGAACGCCCCGATCGGCGCGGACAGCGCAGTAGCTGCACCAGCGCCGAGCAACCCCGCGCCGAACCAGCCGAACCAGCCCCAGCCCGCCGACCCCAATCCCGCGGCCAACCCCGCGGCCAACACACCCGCCAACACCCCAGCCGCGAACACGCCGGCCGCGAACACGCCGGCGGCGAACCAGCCCGGCGCGCCCGCTGCGAACACGCCGGCCAACCCCGCCGCGAGCACCCCCGCGGCGCCGAGTGCCTCCACACCCTCTGGCAGCAGCCGGAGTGCCGGCGCCGCGCCCTCGGCCCCCGCGAACCCCGCCGACCCGGCCGCCAACCCGCTCCTCAGCACGTCCAGTGCACGCCCCGCCCGCTCCGACAGGCCAAAGTACATCCCAAACGTGACGGACCAGCCGTCCGGCGCGCCGCCCCTCTCGCTCCCGAAGGCTCTGCTCGTCGCGCTGGCCGCGGCGTGGATGCTCGCGCAGTAGTTGTACATATGGACACTTAAGAAAACGGGGGGATCGTCGGGTGCCCCTTGGTGGACGTCGCGAACTGCCCGCTGCACTTGTCGTTGCCGGAGATGCCGAAGTCGGCGGCGGCGCGCGCACGCATCTTCTCGGCCGGGTCGTCCATCGCCCGCGCTTGGGCGAGGATGCGCGCCGCCGTCTCCGAGTCTTCTTGGGTGTGTTTGGCGCGGAAGGCGTCGCGCCAGCTGCCCCGCCGCTCCTGCGTCCCCGCCTGCTTTGCCTGCTTCCCCGTGGGCTGGGCCTGGCTCGATGTGTCCCTCCCCTCGACGAGGGTGGAAGTCGTAGAGATGACGGTTGAGGCGGAGGGTTTGCGCTGCAGCAGCTTCCAGCGCGGCTCGTGGACGACTACGGGCTTGGATTCTGTCGTCAGCATGAGCACCAGCCCGCCGCGTACCCATTGATACTGATCGTACAGTGCTGAGATGAGTGAGACGGGAGATGAGCGGTGGCGGTGTTGGGCGGCGTCGGATATTCCCGATCCGGGTGATTGACGTCACATGATCGCCGTGCCTCGTAGATCAGCCCGCTCGTGTCCAGACTTTGGGCTCCACAACAATCTCTTGCGCTTGTGGCCTCAGCGCCGCCAGCCGCGTCCACTCTAAGACAGCGGGCGGCTCCACGGACGCATCGATGCACCGCACCATGACCCTCGCAACGGAGCACTCACCAGAACGGCGGAGCTCGTCGACGCGCGTGCGCACGCCCTCCTTCCGCAGCTTCTCCTCCCGGCCGCCAAGCAGGACTGACGAGAGGGAGACAAACGGGGAGGAGGCAACCTGGGAGAAGTACAAGGAGCCGAAGCATGACGAGGAGAACTGCAACCAGTACGTCCTCCTCACCCTCTGGCGCTGACCCAGACCCCGGCGCCGCGAGGGCGAGCTCTTCGCGCACCGCCGCAGCGCGACGTACAAGCGCATTCCGTTCATGAGCGTCCCGCAGAAGGACGAGGGCGCCCCCTGGCTCCCCGAGAAGGCCGTGGCCACCGAGTGGCTGGGCCTGTTCTACAGTACGCCTGACGTCTGGACCCACTGACGCAGACCTGGCCGTCTCGTCGTCCTTCTCGACCTTCAACGGCTCGCACCAGCTGCGCACGCCCTCGGGCCTGCCGTCCTACCTCGCCTACTTTGCCGTCATCATCGCGATGTGGACCGTGCAGCTGCACTACGACGTGCGGTTCCAGGGGAACGACATGACGCACCGCCTGGCAAAGGCCGCACAGATCACGCTGTACCTCTACGTCGGGGCGGCGAGCGGGGGGTGGGACCTGGCCAAGCTCGCGCCGGAGCCGGTGAGCAGCGTCGGCACGGGCGAGCTGGTCGCGCATGGTGAGTGGGAAGATGACAGGCGCTCACCCAGACCTCGCGGCCAAGTCCTTCCTGACCGTCTCGGTCGTCGTCGCGGCCCACTGCGGCCTCCTCGCCGCCCAGTACCTCCTCGTGACCTACCTGGGCCACCGCGTGGGCCGGCGCACAACCTCCACGCGGTGGAGCTTCGCGGCCTTGTCGGCCGCTTGCGCCCTCTTCATCGCCGCCGGCGCAACGTCCCCCTCCACCGCCGCGCGAGCGCGAGCCAAGATCGCCCTCCTCTACCTCGGCGTGGCGATCAACCTCGGCGCCATCGGCCTCCAGGCCCTGCGCGGCGTGCAGGTGCCCGTGCGCGACGGCGTCCTCGCGACGCAGTACGGCTCCCTCTCCCTCACGATGCTGGGCACGGGCTTCGGGGGCGTCGCCGGCGCCTTCCAGGCGGCGATCACTGGCGTCTCGCCCGCCAACTCGACCGCCTACGCCCAGGTCTTCCTCGCCGTCGGCGTCACCTACTTTATCTGGGCGCACATGTTCGCCAACTTCCACAAGACGCTCGAGGTGGACGCCGGGCGCACGTGGCTCTGGGAGGTGCTGCACTTCCCCCTGCACTTCTGCCTGCTGGCGTACATTGCCGCGATGACCAACTGCGTCGCCGTCAACGTGTGGAGCGCCGCCCTGCTGAGGGCGTTCGGGCTCTTCCGCTCCGCCGTGGCCGACGTGCTGGATGGCGGGGGGCTCGACGAGACGAGGGTGCGCGACCTCGCGCTCGTGCTGGATAGGCTCGACCTCAACCCCGACTTTACGACGCAGTACGCCCGCCTCGCCAAGCTGGCGGGGGACGGGTCCGCAGCCGCCGCCGAGACCGTCACCGTCCGCGCGTACCAGTACTTTGCACAAATTATCCGCGCGACCTGCTCGGTAAGCCTAACCTGGACTCGCTGACGGCAGCACGCGGGCGTCCCACTCGGGTCTGCGGCGGGCGGGCTCCTCCGCCGCGTCATGGACCTCACGGAGGAGGGCGCCCCGACCGCCGCGATGGCACAGGAGGCCACGGGCCTGATTGAGGACGCAGTCGAAATGCTGCTCCGCGACGCGTTCTCGGGCGTCCTGTGGCTGTACCCCGCGGCCGTGAGTTGCATAGCAGAGGGGGGCTGATGCCAGGGCGGTATCCTCATCTTTGCGGCGGCGCGGTCCGTGTGCCGCTTCCACTTCCGGGGCGTGGCGGGGTACGTGATCCACGCGTGGCAGATTGCCGGCGGGCTCGCGCTGTGCCTCCTCGGCCTGCTGGGGCTCGGGTCACGCAGCGTGTGGTTCGACACCTCCAGGAGTATCCAGTACGGCAACGCGCTGTACCGCCTCGTGGCGGCCAACTGGGGCATCGCCGTCGTCTTCCTGGTCTACGCCGCCGTGCAGGCCGGCTACATGGTGCGTGGTCATGCTGCATCGCTAACCCCAGCTCACGATGGAGGTGGCATGGCGCGTCTTCCATGTCGAGCGGGAGCGGCGCGGGGAGAGCTAGCGTCCACAGGGCACAAGTAAAGACTGCATTGTCCTCGACATTGTCTCGGTGTATTAGAAAAGCTAGAGTACTACAAACATGCAAACATGCTTAGTGAGCGTGGGGCACACACTTGCCCGCGGCGCAGGTCGCCTTGTCGCCGCAGAAGTCGCCCGGCGCGGTGGTGTTGCTGCCGTACACGCCGATCGCGCACCCGCCGCACTGGTTCCCATCGCTCTCGATGTCGACGCACTCGTACCCGAGGCTCTCGTCGTCGTCGATCTGGCACGGTGTCGCGCCCTCGGGGCACCACGGCGCCGGCAGGCCATCGGGGGCGCCGCGGCGGCGCCCGGCGCGCAGCGAACGCTTCGTGGGCGGCGCGTTGCCGTACAGGAAGTACGTGTTGCCGGTGCACTGGATGGGGTCGTACTCCTCGACGACGGGCGGCGCCTCGGGGTCGAAGCAGTACGCGGACCAGCGGGTGCGGCGGGGCTCGCCGTACTTGAACACCATGACCTGGTCGTGGGGGCGGCACGCGTCGAAGGCGGACGACATGCGGCTGTTGCTGCTGATGGTGACGGCGTTGCCCGTGTCGACGTTGGCCGCACAGCCGAGGAAGCCGAACTCGGTGATCATGTAGCTCTC
>JAMALN010000025.1:0-98578 GCA_023630115.1 Cutaneotrichosporon sp. PK4640 | reverse complement strand
TTCATGGTCGTCGGGCCGAACGGGCCGTTTGTCAACATTGTCGCGGCGATCGAGACGCAGGTCGAGTTCATCACGCGGCTCGTGCAAGCGGCCGAGGGGCGCGGGCGCGTCATCGAGGCCAGCCAGGAGGCCGAGGACGCGTGGACCGAGACGTGCAAGGCCATTGCGGGGGCGACGCTGTTCGCCAAGGAGCAGAGCTGGATCTTTGGCGCAAACATCCCCGGCAAGCAGCACTCGGTGCTGTTCTACCTCGGCGGCCTCAAGAACTACCGCGACTGCCTCGAGGCGTCGGCGCGCAAGGGGATGGAGGGGTTCACCTTCCCCCGCGAGGCGGCTGCCTCCAAGGCGGACGCTGCCGTCCCGGCCGACAGCAAGGTGCGGGAGGTCGAGCACATCGAGGTCGCGCCTGCGCGTGTGGGGTAGCGCTGTCAGAAGTAAACGAGGAACAACGTGTGCGTAGTATGGGTTGTATGCAGTCTTGATCAATAGTGGAGGCGTGGGCGCATGGGAAGTCAGCTTTGAGACGGGTGGAGGGCCGCTACTGTCACAGCAGGCGACTCGGGATCTAATGAACGGTGCTACACGCAGAACAGCTGTTTTCCGTCTGGAAAACAAACGGAAAACAAGTTCAATCCTCACCCTGGGAGAACTGATCGGCGGCCTCCACCGTATGTAGTGTCATTCAGAAGGGCGAGGTGGATGGTGCTGGAGGGCACGTTCACCGGCTGACGCTCACCGCCCAGTTCAGCTTGCAACAAATACCCCGTGATATTCGAGATGTACCAGTAAAGTCTTCGGGCTCTCCCTCCTCCGGAGGCCAGAGCAGCGAGCTGCACTTGCATGGTGTGTAGTCTGTAAGCATCAGTGCAGCCCGCGCTGCTTTTGCAGAGCCGGGGGCCTGCCCACCGCAGGTGCGACTCCGGACGTAAGCGTCACCCAGTGTCACGCCGCGTCGTCATTCCAGCTCGATGCCTCCAGTTCCGCACGACCGAGCTAAATCCAAACGAAGCCGCAAGCCACTCATGTACATCATCATAGTTATAGCTTACA
This sequence comes from Cutaneotrichosporon sp. PK4640, assembly GCA_023630115.1. NCBI lineage: Eukaryota > Fungi > Basidiomycota > Tremellomycetes > Trichosporonales > Trichosporonaceae > Cutaneotrichosporon > Cutaneotrichosporon sp. PK4640. The sequence continues at coordinate 97,528 of JAMALN010000025.1, read as the reverse complement.
GTGCATGCCCGCCTCCCGTGTGTTGGCATGTAATGTCCCGGGGCATGTACCTGCTTCTCGGCTCCGTCAGAAGGCCGGAACCCTGCCCACCGTCTACAGCCTTCCGTACCCCCAGCTATCGCGCTTCAGGCGCGGACGAGCGGGAGAGTACACCTCGCCCTTGACGTCCCCCCACGCCTTGCCCTCCGCCCACGAGTTGAAGTAGGTTGTGGGGCGCGAGAGCCGCGCGCCGAGGGACGCGCGCTTGGTGTCCCGCGAGTACGTGGGGAGCGGGAGGGCGACGGCGCCGGGCGACGCGACGGCGTACAGCGTGTTGTGGCTATACCCGCCCACGCCCCTACCTCCCACGCCGGGGGGCGCGGCGCTACTCGCCAGGCTGACGGAGCTGAGGAGCTGCGTCTCGTACAGCGCGCGCATGGTCATGGCGTCCTTGTCGAGCTCGTCGTCCTCTCCGTAGGCGGGCATGTGCTCGAGGTGCTCGAGGGACATGGACCAGGGGGCGAGGGGGTGGCGGAGCTTGCCGATGATCACGGCGCCGAAGGATCCCAGGAGCTGAGGTGAGCTGGCGAGATGGGGGGAGCTCACGAAGATTACTTCGAACCACTTGGCGAGGCTGCCGGCCAGGGCGAGCTTGCAGAGGGTCGTGCCGCATTCCGCGAGGCCGAGGAGGTGCGGGGCAAGGATGCCGGCCGTCGCGGCGCTCGCCCAGACGAGGAGGCTGATCGCGAGGGCGTCGACCCACACGTAGATGAGCCGCGAGAGGGGGTGGAACGCTGTGTCGTAGAAGCTGGGGTCAGTTCTGGTGGGCATGAGACTCACAACAGGAGAACGTATGCGACGACCGCCGCCGAGCTCCCGAGGCTCACGTACACCTCGATCCGCGCCCGCTTGGCGTACTCGAGATCGTTGTGGTCCGAGGCTGCTGTCAGCTGCCGAATGCGCCATTGAGCTGGGACGAACCGATGGGGTTGAAGCGCGCCTGGGCGACGTACGCGCCCGTGCAGCCTGCTGAGGCGGCGGCGGCAGCGAGGGCGAGGAGGAGGAGGGTGCGTACCGCGGTAGCGGGCTTCATCGTTGAGGTGGGGGTGTTCCGCGTGAAGTAGAGTGAGGAGTCAACAGTGAGGAGGAGTGAGCCGTGTTTGCGTCGACTGCGTAGATGTCGCTGCGTAGAGGTTAGCGACACCGACACTGCGCAGCCGGACGCTGGACTCGCGCTAGCTGGCGACGCCATGACGACGAGGTGGGTGTGAGGTTCGATACCGTTGCTGGGGTGGCGCTCGGTAGTGAGCGCGGGGAGGGTTTCCACCGCGCGCGGCACATTTGGATTCCAGGGCGGGACGAGGTTAATCTTGCGTCAGTACGCGGGTCTATCAGCCATCAACGCGGAAGAGTGGGTACGGCAAAAGACGAGTGAGGATTGCAAGTGGAACAAGGCACGATGATGTGTTCTGGCCAACCCCAGCGCGCGCAGGTTGGTTGTGCGCAGTATCATATGGCTCCGCAGCCGTTGGCGCGTGATATCTAAGTTGAGTGCCTGAGCCATAGCTGTGGCTCAAGCTCCGTCTGCGTGAGCTTGTGTCGGGTGTGAGCGTGTGATTGCGCAGTGCTGATGACAGACCGTCTCACTGCGCCACTGCTAAGGCGCTGGGTCGCTGGAGTTGGCCAGTCGTATGGGTGGTGGCTTAAACCGAGTGATGCGATGAATGTTGTCCGTGAATCAAGTCACATTCCCAGCTCCTACACCTACTAACTACGAGACGCCAAATATCTGCTTGAGGTCTTCGAACCGCGCCTGCTTCTTGGCAGCCTTCGTCTCTGCCGAGCCCGACTTTGCGAATGCCTGATGTCAGTTGACTCCACCACCTATCACAGCCTAACTCACATTCGCAACCAGAGCGTCCTTGGTCTTCTCTGGCTGTCAGCGCGCGGAGCAACTCCTGCAAACTCACGGATCTCCAGCACCTTGGCCTCGATAGTGTTCTCCGCGATCAGCTGGAACACCCGCACTGTCTTGCGCTGGCCCATCTGTCATCAGCACGATCAAGTCTGCGACGCACCCGATGCACGCGGTCCACGGCTTGCGCCTCGATTGCGCTCTGCCACCACGGGTCGCACTGCTGTCAGCCGGTGGTGGATGCACAAGCATACGAGGAAGACGTTGCTCGCCGCTGTGAGGTTCAGCCCCACAGCCCCGGACTTGAGGGAGATCAGCATGACGACCGGGTTATTCGCCGCGTTGGCCTCCAATATCGGCGTCTGGAACTGTGCGATCACCTCTTGGCGCTATGGTTAGCACCCACTGCGGTACGCACTTGCCTTCTTCGCCGGCATGCTCCCATCAAAGCGGCAGAACTTGATCCCCTCTTCTTGGAGGACGGCAGCGACCCGGTCGAGGAACGTCGTGAACTGTGAGAACACGAGCGTCTTGTCCCCGCTGTCGAAGGCCTTGAGGTAGCGCACGAGCTCGGTGATCTTGGCTGAGCGGGTTGATGGGCTTATGACGTGTTCCTCAAACGTGTCGGGCGCGTCTGGCGGAACTTCGAGCAGGGACGCAAGCGCGATCGGGTGCCGATCCATAGGGCAGAGGGCTTGCCGCTTGATGACTTCAGAGATGCACAGGAAACAGACTTGCGTCAGCCTCTTGCGAGTTCATTCGAGCTCACATGGATGTCCACAATCGGTAATCCGAGGGTCATTGAGAACGTCGAAGCAGACTGAGCATTCCTCCTGGTCGGCGATGGCCTGCTTGAGCTTTTCGATCAAAGCCGTGCGCTGCTCGGGTGTAAGGTTAGATATGGGCACAGCTGGGGTGTCGGTCGAAGGACGCGGGTTGCGGATGTCATCAAGGAATGACTGTGGGACGAGGTCGGCAGACAAGCACAGCTGGCGCACTGGGGTTAGTTGGCGTAGCTGGGAAGAAGCTTACACCGCGTCAACATAGCGAGTACATTGGCGGCACTCTGCAGGTTAGCGAGGGTAGCAAAAGGACGCACCTCGCCGGAGCGAATGCTCTCTTCGAAGCGGCGACGGGACTCAGCATGCACTTCGTCGTACGTGCGGCGCGTCTCCTCGTCGAGTTTGACAGGCACCTGGTAGTACTCGATGGGCGGGAGGGAGACGAGGGGCTTGCCATCCTTGTCTTTCGTCTCCTTCGTACGGCGGAGGAGCGCCTGCCCCACGATGCCTTGCAGGAGACGCGCAGCCTCGGGGGAGCCGTTTTTGAGTGGCCGCAGGACCAGGGTGCGGAAGTACTCGGACTGGTCGAGAGGTGCGCACATCTTGATGCAAGTGAGAAGTGAGCCGAGGTCCGCCGGACTGTTCACAATCGGCGTCCCCGTGCAGATCCAGCGGCGCTCGGCCTGCAGTGCAGCGAAGGCCTGGGTCACTGCCGTCAGCCTCCTCTCAGCTATGCAAGCTCACTCTTCGCCTTGGGGTTCTTCATGACGTGCCCTTCGTCGGCAACAACGCGCTTCCACTTCATCTTCAGAAGAGGCCCACTGCTGCCGGAGACCTTGACCTTCTTGCCCTTGCCGGCATCTTGCGGTGTAGGCGCTGGTGCCTCGGCCGCAATGGTTTGGTAGGTGGTCAACACGACCTGGGGTCAGTCGACTCGTGTTGCTGTTGGAGCTCACATCATACTTGGCTAGCGTGGCGGGGATCGCACCCTTGCCAGCGCCGTGGTAGACGTAGTGCCGGAGTTGCCCCGGCGCAACGTGATCCTCGATCTGCTTCTCCCAGTTGCTGAGGACAGACAATGGGCAGACTGGAGTCAGCTGCAACCTGATCGCTGTTCTCACCGATCAGAGTCGCCTTCGTAGAGCCTTTGACCACGTCCTGATCCTTAGTCGCAAGAACGAGCGCCAATGTCGTGAGAGTTTTGCCTAGAAAGTCAGCTTGATACTCAGTGGGACATACCAAGCCCCATGCCATCAGCCACGATGCCACCGCGCCCAAGCACTGGCGTCTCGGCCTGGGGTGTCTTAGTGGCGACGTTGAGCCAATAATCCGATGCGCCCTTGCCCGACCCCTTCTGGCGCGTCCAGAACTGTACGGCCGTGTCTTCAGGTGTCTTCGGCAGCTTCGGGTCCTCGTGGTCGATCATCCACTTGAGCGCCTGCGACTGGTGCGGCAGCAGGTCGACGAGGAGCTCGCCGGACATGCGTGATGGTGGCCAAGGGTGCAGCGGGAGCTTGGTGACATCCATATCGGCTGTGAGTGCCGCCTGAGGTCAGCCAGCGTACGGAGGGAGCTCACCATGACACCGTCGGCCGCCTTCTCGTCCTCGTTGACCTTAACGAGCCCGTCGAGGATTTGCTGCATCCCGTCGCCGACCCCACCGCCACTGCCGCCCACGCCTGTCTCGCGCGCTTTGCCCTTGCCCTTTGCCTTGGCTGCCGCCGCCGCCTCCTGCTGCCTCATGTAGTCGAACCCGCGCTCCATCGGCGTCGCCCACTCGAGTGCCATCTCTAGGACCTCGCGGTGCGATGGGCGGCCGTAGATGCACATATCCCTGACGTCAGCTTGCCATATACACATCAGCTCACATAGGAAGCTTGAAGCGCCGCGCGCCGTCGAGGTTTTGCCCGATCATTCTCCCCTCGACAGTGATGAGTTTCGTGTCCATGAGCTCGGCGATACGCGCAGCCACACCGCGCGGGATGTGGCCAACCTGGATCCCCGACGCGTTGAGCACCTGTAGTGAGACACGCATGCGGCTTTAATCTCACCTGCACGGCGTTGCTGTCGTACGGGTTGGCCGGCTGGCGACGGAGCATGACATACTCGCCTCTCCCGACAAGGCCGGAGTAGTACTGGATGCCAACGACATCGGTGCGGACTGTCACGTAGAGCTGTGGTCAACTGCCGTGTACCAAGGTGATCTCACCTCATCTAACTCCTGTGCCGAAGGAGGCGCATCGTCCTCCTCCTCGGCATAGTGGTGGGGGCGCTCCCCGTTGGTTAGGTCGCCGGGAGGCTCGCGGTCGTCGGACTTGGCCGGGGAACGGGCGCGCTTCTTCCCCGCCGCCTTCTTAGAGCGCGAAGTTGTTGCCTGGGACGGTCTAGGGCGGCCTGGAGGACGAGAGGAGGAGGGACTCCCATGCACGAGATGGTCCTCCATTTTGAAAGGTGGGAGCGGTGGGAGAGTGTGAAGAAGGAAGGTGGAAGGGCGCCCACAGGCGTCACGACATTCCGTGAGGTGAGGTGACTGGACGATGGGGCTCCATGTTCAAAGTGGAGGTCGGCTCAACCCACCTGCTCCGACATCTCAGACAAGACTGACAGTCTCGCTGATGCATCACGAATGAGTACCCGACGCCTCTCTATAATGCTGAATATACATGGTGGTACTAACTGAACAAGGCTCTAACGCACAGCACCGTGTCTAGTCGTCGCGCGGGCCGACACGAGACACGAGGTACTGCCGCACGCGGCGCTGCTCCTCGCCTCCCACGCCGTCAATCTCCTCGGCGACCTGCCCCTCGGAGTTTGGCTACAGGTCAGCACATGCAGAGGACCCAGCGTCACACACGCCACAGACGTTGCACGCCGACACTCACCCTCTCACGGTCGGCGCCAGCCTCCAGGAGAATGACGGCAGCCTCGCCGTGCCCGCTCTCCATGGCGAGGTGGAGGGGCGTGTTGCCGGCGCGGTCGGCGGTGTTGAGGCGGGTCTTGGGCCGGCCCTCGGGCGGGCGGAGGAGGATGTTCAGGAAGGCACCGTTGCCCGTCGTCGCGGCGCGGTGGAGTGGGTGCTGGTTCGCACGGTCACGCGCGTTGATCTGTACGTCAGCGCCGCTGGTTGCGCCCGCAGTCCGTGTATACGCACATCAGCTCCACGCCTGATGAGAAGACGGCCCATCTTCTTGTCAGCGACGCTTCCGTGGGTAGCATACAGGGACGTTACCCTTGGAGGCGGCGTAGTGCAGTGCCGTCTGGCCCTTGTCGTTGGCGGCCTCAACCTTGGCCCCGGCGTCCAGGAGGGCGGTGACGTTCTCCATCTGGCCCGCGGCCGCGGCGATGAGGAGCGCTGTCCATCCGAGCGAGTCGCGCGCTTCGACGTCGGCGGAGTTGGAGAGGAGGAGCTGGGTCACGCCGAGGTTGTTGGCCGTCGCGGCCCAGTGAAGCGGCGTGCGGCCGTCCTAGATGAGCGAATGAGGGTCGATCGAGGATTTAGAGCAGGCACATTGTTTGTTGTAGGGTTGCAAGCCAAGACGGGCGGTGCAGCATGCGTCAGCGGAACTGGCAGGGGAAGGGGAGGAAGACGAGGCATACCTCGTCCTTGGCGTTGATTAGCTTGGGATTGTCGGCAAGCAGGCTGCGGATCAGACCTGGCTGACCTGAGTGTGAGCTCGAGTTGTGTGCAAGTGGTGTGTGCATACCTTCCTGTGCAGCGCGGTGAATGGTGAGGTTGCTGCTCATGATGGCAAAGTGAAGAGAGAAGAGTGGAAGAGAGTGGGACAGAGGGAGTCAAATCAAAACAAGGACAGGAGAGAGTATACGTCAGCGTCTGAAATGGTAAACAGGGTAATTATTAGTAGCTTAGGAGAGCGTTACGGAGTTGGCCAAATGCCAAGACGCGTTAAGACCTGTCGGGAGGATGTGCCTGAGTGTCACAGGGAAAGGGGGGGCTGTGCGCTGTGCCCCACAGAGGGGCGGTCCTAGCACAACAATACCGAAGCTACCGAACAGCCCTGCACTGTATACGCCCTCGTCTGCCCATCCCTCCATCCTCATCACCCCACTCCCACTCTCTCTACAACTCCCTCCCCCTCTCCCTCCTCCTCTTCATCTCTTTCTCTTCTCCATCGCACTTGTCTGCCCCCTTCCTTCTCTGTCAACGCCCCGCATCCTCGAGCACCGACAACATCCCCTTCCCGCCTACGTAGGCATCGACACACTCCCTCCTTTCCACAGGCATCATGCGCTTCCTCCGTGCGCTCACGGTGGCCGCCTCGCTCGTGCCCTTCGCATCGGCAGCCGTGTCCAAGATCTCGCGTAGCGGCAAGTACCTCTACGACGACACTGGCTCCCGTTTCTACATCAAGGTGAGTCTCTTGATTTCGCTGCTGGCCCACCAACTTCCGTCGGAGGACGCAGGGCGTAGCGCAAGGCTTCAACGCTAGGGCGTACGTCGCTGACACCAGGGTGTAGCATACCAGCCGCAGGGCGAGCTCGCCGTCGAGTCCGAGGCCAACTCGGCCAAGTGAGTAGGCCCCCGTTGACAACGCTGACTGGTTCCAGTGGCGGATTCCCCGAGCCGTAAGTTTGTCGCGCGCCGTTTCCCGCTCGCCTCCCCCTTTCGATCAGTCCTGACTCTAGGTCGTCGTTCCACGACCCGCTCTCTTCGGAAGCGAACTGCACGCGTGACCTCCCTTACCTCCAGCAGCTCAACGTCAACGCTGTCCGTGTGTACAGCGTCAACTCGTCCCTCAACCACGATGCCTGCATGAAGCTCCTCGACGACGCCGGTATCTATGTCTTGCTTGATGTCTCGCTGCCGCTCAACGGCTCTATCGACAGGGCTTCTCCTTCGTGGACCACCAACCTTCTCGACGAGTACATCAGAACCATTGACGCCTTCCACAAGTACCCCAACGTCCTGGCTTACAACATCGGCAACGAGGTCATCAGCACGCCGAGGAACACCTATGCTGCCCGTGCGTTTCCTCGCACCATATCAGTTGCTAACCCACACAGCTTACGTCAAGGCTGCCGCCCGTGACATCAAGGCGTACCTCCGCAGCATCAACTCGAACGCACTTGTCGGCTATGCGGCGGTTGATGGCGAGGCGGACTTCCGTGACGCTGTGGCGCACTACATGACTTGCGGCAACGACACTGAGACAATTGACCTCTATGGTGAGTCGCAGGCACGGCCGGCGGCGCTAACAATTCAGGCCTTAACAACTACCAGTGGTGCGGCGCCTCGAGTCTCTCGGCATCCAACTGGAACACGATCGCCCAGGGTTTCTCCGACATGACCGTGCCCACCTACATGTCTGAGTACGGCTGCATCACCTCGCCTCCCCGCCTGTGGACCGAGGTTGCCGCCCTCCTTGCCACCCCTGTCTCCGACGTCTTCTCTGGTGGCATCGCGTTCTCGTACTTCCCCACCAGCGACGGCTACGGCATGACCACCATTACCGGCGACACGGTCACTCCCAACGCCGACTTTGCGCGTCTCGGCGCCGCGTACGGCAACGCCACTGGCCCCAACTCGCCGGCCCAGAGCGCGCAGCAGAACACGGCCGCCACCTGCCCGCAGGAGAGCGCCACGCTCCTCGCTACGACCGAGCTCCCGCCCACCCCCAACCCCGAGGTCTGCAACTGCCTCGACAAGTCGGCGTTTGCGTGCCTCGTCAACGATGCCACTGCCAACGACCCCGTCAAGGTCGGTGCGCTGATCAACATTGCCTGTGACATGCTCGCCCAGGCCGGCTCGGACGTCGACTGCTCCACGATCGGCAGCAACGGCACCACGGGCACGTACGGCCCGCTCGCCATGTGCTCGCCCGACATCAAGCTCTCGTGGGCCTTCTCGGCGTACTACATGCTTAACCCCGTCCCCACCAGCTGCGACTTTGCCGGCAACGCCACGCGCAACGAGGGTGCCGATGGTGAGTTGACCATCGATGAGCAACCGCTGACTCCAGCTCCCAAGACCGCCGAGGATGCCAAGATTGCTGCCGACAACTGCTTCGCCGGCAAGCCCGCTGTCGTGACCCCCACCAGCTCGCCCCAGTCCACTGGCGGCAGCAACTCGGGCGGTGGCACCTCGCCCTCGGAGAGCAGCGCCGCTGCCACGCCCAACAGCGGTGCGCGCGCCTCCCTCTCTCTCCCTCCTCTGGCTGCGGTTGTCATTGGTGCGCTCGGCCTCGTCGCCGGCGCTGTGGCCGTTTAAGATATCTAATAGTGTACTCGGTGCACCTGGACAATCATACATGCCGCGTTAGCATAGGCTCTGCATGTGAACTTCGTGACTTCTGGGAGACACTGTGCTCCAAAGGTGCGCCACAGCGCCACTGTGCATTGCCAAGGCGCCGACTTGCGCCTAAAGAAGCATCACGCGAGCAATGCAGTGTATCCATTAGTGTGCGCCCCATATTGCGGCGCCCGGCGCCTGTTCGCACATCTTTCGGCACCGCACAGACCACCGCATCGTCCCCTGCTCTCCAGTCTTCGGTGCCTCGGATCTGCACCGGATTAGCGTGTGCAGCCTCCAGGCCTACAGGCTCTGGGCCCAGACAAGCCTCAGTGATCGCCAGCGAGCCAAGGTTGCGGATGGGCAGTGCAAGCAGTGTACGGCACAGCCCGGACCCGAGGTTACGAGAATGAGTGTGCGCGGAGACAGATACCTATGTGCCTAGAACGCGACTGCCTTTCAATGATCTGTCCACAGTCAAGCTTGTCACTGTGCCGAGCTGCCGACCAGGTAAACCAACCCCTGTGCGAGTAAGTGTGGGCGCGGCGGGGTCAGACAACTTTCACATACTACGAGCTATGGGGCACGAATAGACACAATGTACAATGGCAACTGGAAGTTCACTCCACACCTCGACGACTGGGCGTCCCTGGCCTAGATGTCGGGGATGTGAGGCCAGCCGTCGTTAAACGTGTACCTGTCGGGGTCGAACCGCCAGTCAGCGTCGAACCAGTCGAGCTCAAGCTTAGGCGCTCCAGCGCGCCACTCGTCCCACGTGATGACATTGGTGTTGTCCTTGAGGGCCTCATCCGCCGGTTCGAGGGCGACGTGGAGATAGGGAAAGCGATCACTGCCGTATGTATTGGTCTCGTTTTTGTTCGCCTGGGACCTGGTGGCCGCGATGTGGTTATGGAAGGCAGCGCGGAGAAGGTTCTTGGGAGCGTCGTAGAAGGGCGCGCTGTCGAGGCCCACGAGGGTGAGGCGGCCGCCTCGGGCGACGAAGGGGGCGAGGGAATTTTCGAAGGTGGCGATGAGGTTCGACCGATTGAAGGGGAGGAAGCCACGACAGGGGCGGAAGAGGAGGGTGAGCTCTTGGAGGCTGGGCGGGAGGTGAAGCCTGATGACGACGTCGAAGTCGGAGAAGTCGGGTGGGTCACTCCACCACGAGACGATCTTGCACACTTGACAGCCCTGGGGGATCACCCGGCGCGGGGGGAGGCCGAGGGCGAGGTTGTGCAGGCCACTGTACTCGTCGTTGACGCGGAGGAGGAGACGGGGGACAGCTGGGAGATACGTGGCGTCCGCGCCACAGCGTGCAATCTCCACCAAAGGGAGGCCGATTAGGGTCAACATCCAGGCACTTCCGACGTCGATTATGCGAGTGCGCTTTGCCATCTTCATCTCGATACTGTATTTCAGGAAGGGGGAAGGTTCGCCAGCGGCGCCCTTCCAGGTCTTGAGATCGCCGTAGGTAAAGGGCAGGCGGCAGTGCAAAGGAGTCATGAAGAGTTCGGGCTCCCGGTCGTGTTGGGCAATGTGGCGGAGAAGGACGTCGTCGAACTTGTCGCGGACGTAGCGGGAGGTGCCTCGGAGGCCGATTGCAGTGTCGCGAGTGGTGTAGGTGTAGTTTGTTGCCGCTGCCTCGACGATGAGGTCGAGGATGTGGGGGTAGCCGGTCAAGTCCATTGGAGAGGGTGACAGTGTTAACTCTACTCTAGTTGAGATGGCCGAGGAAGGTGTGTGTTGACTGTTGCTTAGCAGGTGGGGCCTCCACCTCGGTCTAACTGCAGGTCAGTCTCGGATCACCGCTGTACCGCTGTCCCGCTCATGCGCTCACCTATGCTTACATGCATTCACCAATGTTCACAACACTAGCTTGGGTCATGGGACATGATCGACATGAGACAAAGGCCCACACATGGGGACAGTGCGAGATGCGAGAGATTGAGAGCTTGAGAGCTTGACAGATTAGACTGTGTGGTAGGGACAGTCGCGCTCTGACCGCTATCAAAGGGGTGATCCTGTCCATCCCATCCATCGAGCTCACCACCATGCGCATCGTCCTCGGTACCGCACAGACCGCACCAATGTGTCTCGGCCATCGGCGTGCCTTTGCTTCGAGATCCGCACGCGACTCGTATGCGATCAACCTTGCCACAGTCTCAAGAGCTATTCCGACCACACAAGTAGCTGCATGGGGGCTGAGGTCGGCCTGCAGACAAGTGGTACACAGCATGCGGTGCGCAGCCCTCAAGGCTTCCGAGGATGCGAAGAGCCTCTGCTCGTGAGCGGGGCATGCGGATTGCGTGCCTGAGACGCGACCCGGCATACCGCAACGATGACCCGCCACGCAATCCCACCCCGTTGTCCGGCATGCAGTCTCACGCGCAGTCGCACTCGCCATCGCACAGCCAGCAGCCAGCACATGAGAGGCGAACAGTGCCTGTATACCAACCAGCACATGAACATTGCAACGGATACAGAGCAATTATGCAACTGATGTCCACAACAAGAGACTTGACCGAGTCGTGCCTTGCATCGTGTCCGTCCAATGTCTTGGCCTCGCCTCCCGCTCTGGGAAGACGGGCTCGGCAGCCCTCGGCTGCAAGGTTGTCATGGCATTGGCTGCCTGCAGGCTGGCTCGTTCCAACTTTTCGTGACCCAACTGGCTGGTGCGTTTAGCCGCTTGCTCCGTGCCCCCGCCCCTGCCCCGCCCCCCCATTCCTTCCCTGTTGCCCCTCGCCCTCCCGCCCCATCCTCTTCTGTGATCTGTGAGCTTGACCAGCGCCACAGCACAGCCTATGCATAAGAGCCTCTCGCCATTTGCGACACTGCAACCGCTTTCACAGAGGGCTTGGTGCACGACCTGGTGATCGGTTGGCATGATCTGCTGATTCGAAATGTGGGTGTTCTCACGATCTCACGATCAGCGTCTCTGTTCAGACGTACCTTGCCATCACTTCCGCACTCCGCACATGCACACGCTCATGTGCTCTGGTCATGTCCAAGTCAGAGTCACATGTCACACCAAAGTCCCACGCCGAGTCTCCATCTCCCACCATGCCCACCACCCCAATCCACCCATGTCAAGCCTTCAGCCACCCCGCCGAATCCGGGCGCAGCGCCCGTCGCCGCCGGAACCAGGGATGGCACCGGCGCCAGCCGAGACCGCGTACCGTGAATGAATGCTGTCTGACCTGGTGGCGTTTGTCACGTGCACCGCACGGGCAAACAAACACGGTCGCTGCCGGGGTACCGGGGTTGGGATGGGACGCGCACTGCCACCGCCATGCATGCCGCATGCCGCAGCGGTCAGAGCGCCATGGACGATGGGCGCTCGCACCTTTCTTCCCACCTTTGCTTCTTTTCCATCGCTCCCGACCTCTCTTAAACCCATTACCCCTCCCCTACCTTACTCGCTTCCTCTCCCACCCGATCCTCTACGCTTCTGCACCCCCCCACTCACTCTAATACCACCTCGCGACTGCGATACCTAGTCGACCTCCTCCCCCTTCTCCCCCCCCCCCTCCCCCTCCCCTCCTCCCACCATGGCCGAGAAGCCGTACACGACCCCCGGCGCGGCCCGCAACCGCAAGTGGCTGTGGGCGTCCCTCGTCGCCCTCGGTGTGCTGGGCGTCGCCCTCGGTGTCGGCCTCGGCGTCGGCCTTAACGTCAACAAGAAGAGCGGGGCCGACAAGAGCGGAGCCGGAAGCAGTGCGCCCTCGGGCGACGTCGCGACCACCGCACCCCCCGCCAACCCCAGCACGCCCATCACTAACACGACTGACCCCGTGCGCGGCGGCAGCGGCGGCAACGGCACCATCGTGACCACCGACCTCAACGTCACTTTCACCTATGTCAACGAGTTCGGTGGTACCTGGGCATACGACCCGGTCAACCCATTCAACGTGAGTCGAAGTGGGAGCTGTGCGCGAATGCAGCTGCGCTGTTCGCTTCCCGCGGGGTTGCAGATTCGCATCTCGGCCCAGAATACCTACTGCTAAATGCATACTGACCCTAGGTTTCCGGGCAGGCGCAGAGCTGGACGCCCCCGCTCACTGAAGAATGGGTCTGGGGCAGGGACATTGTACGAGGGTGAGTTGGGTGGCGGTGCCAAGAGCCAAGCCCTCCAGCGGAGGCGGCACACGACTGCACGAGCGCAGGCGGGCCTCCGCCGGAACGCCACCCGGATCCCCAGACACCCCCGGCAACCTCGCTAACTTTCGCAGCGTGAACCTTGGTGGATGGCTCGTCACCGAGCGTAAGTTCATCCTGCCCGGCGGATCAGGTCTGACGCCCAGCATTCATTGTGCCCGCCCTGTATGAGAAGTACAACAGCGCCACGCCCAAGGCGATGGACGAGTACACCCTGTCTCAGGCGTGAGTCGCATGCTGCCGCCGGCGGAACTGACAAAAGCATGGGCGCCAACCTGGCCAAGGAGATGGAGGAGCACTACAAGACCTTCATCGTGAGCTGTGCACACGTTCGCGACCTGACAGCAGACGGAGAAGGACTTTGCGGACATTGCTGCTGCTGGTCTGAACTGGGTCCGGTGAGTTTACGCGCTGATCTTCCCCCTGACTTCAGCATCCCTATCGGCTACTGGGCCATTGAGACCCAGGGCGATGAGCCGTACCTCGCCAAGGTGTCATGGGCGTGAGTGACGCGTGGTCGACATGCCTGACATCAGCTACTTCACCAAGGCCATCAGCTGGGCGCGCAAGTACGGTCTCCGTGTCCTCCTCGACTTCCACTCGCTCCCCGGCTCGCAGAATGGATGGAACCACTCTGGCCGCCTCGGCGAGATCAACTGGATGCGCGGCGCCATGGGCCTCGCCAACGCCCAGCGCACGCTCGAGCACATCCGCTCCTTCACGCAGTACATCTCGCAGCCCGGTATCAAGGAGGTCGTGCCCATGATTGGCCTTGTCAACGAGGTTCTGTACTCCGAGGTTGGCAAGGACGCCATGGGCTCCTTCTACTTTGAGGCCATGGAGATGATCCGTGGAATCACTGGCAGCGGCGCTGGCAACGGCCCCTACGTCGCCTTCCACGACGGCTTCCAGGGCCCTCAGAACTGGGAGGGCTTCCTCACTGGCGCCGACCGCCTTGTCATGGACCAGCACCCGTATCTCGCCTTCAACGGAGCCAACCAGAACCCATGGACGCAGCAGACCCGCCAGGCCTGCAGCTGGGGTGGCGGCGTCAACGACACCCAGACCGCGTGGGGCGTCATGATCGGCGGCGAGTGGTCGCTTGCCACCAACGACTGTGGCATGTGGCTCAACGGCGTCGACAGCAAGGGCATGTACGAGAGCCAGTACGGCTCGTGCACCGCCTTCGAGGATTGGCGTACCTTTGACGCGACGTTCAAGCAGAACCTCCTCAACCACGCCCTCGGCAGCATGGACGCGCTTCAGCACTTCTTCTTCTGGACCTGGCGCATCGGAGACTCGACCGTCCGTGGCTACGCCCCCTCCCCCATGTGGCACTACCAGCTCGGCCTCGAGCAGGGCTGGCTCCCGCGCGACCCCCGTGTCGCCGGCGGCTTCTGCAAGCGCAACGGCTACTGCCCAGGCTGCGCCGAGGTGAGTTTCTAAGCGGCAACAACGCAGTGACTGACGCCAGTTTGCCGGCACCTACCCGGCCTCTGCGACCGGCGGTGCCTCGCAGGCCATCGTCCCCGCTCAGTCGGCCCTGTATGGCGACATGGCCCAGGCCATTGTCAGCCCCGCTTGGATCCAGGGCAGCCAGTCTCTTCTCCCCACCCTCACCCAGACCGGCACACCCATCACGCTCGCCGTCCCCGCCGAGTCGGCCAAGTGGCTCACCGGCTGGGCGAACACCAACGACCAGGCTGGCGCCTGGGTGCCCGTCGCCGGCTGCCCGTACCCCGGGACATACGAGGGTGACAGCACTGCCGACATGCCCAGAGCCCTCTGCAACGCCAACGGCGTCGGGCCGGTCGTCGCTCCCGCCCCGGTTGCCGTTCCCTCGCCCACGCCCACGAGCGCTGCGGCCGCCCCGCCTCCTCAGGCAACCGCTGAGCCCACGACTGCTCCGGGTACGACCGCCGCGCCGACCACCGCTCCTGTGCCTCCCGCCGCCTCCGACCCGGCGCCCGTTGACCCCGTCAGCGAGGCCGCAGCGTAAATGCCCGACGCAAAAGGCTCGATGCGGCCATGTCATGTCTCACACCGGACACTCTCCTTACCTGTACTCGTACTTGGCTGCTGCTACATGAGTACTCTACGAACACTTTCCCTACCTCCATCTGGCCTCACTGTGTAGAACTGGTCTATAGCTGCAGCGGACAATACCATAGTCACCATGAACTCTTATCTAATGCTGTCTGGTAGATGGAGGGTGATCCGCACCCAGAATCGCAGGCGGTATGGTCGGAATCAGGAACGCGGTGAGCTCTGGGGTTGGGGCATCGCAGCTTGGGAGGGGAACTGCGGGGCCGGCTGAGCAGAGCAGCATGTGCATGTCCTTCTATCCGTTCAACAATTATACAGCTCCCCTTACAGGCGGGAGCGCTGCTTGGAGAAGTACTTGAGCGTAATCTCCTTGGCCTCCTCAGCGACGCCGAGGTTGGCCTGGTACCCGGCCGGCCCGATACCGTAGCAGTGGAGGACGGCGACCTTGCGGGCCTTGCTCTTCCCGCCCTCGGGGGTCAGCTCGTCAGAGCCGAGCGTGCGCTCCTCAATCTCGAGGCGGAGGCCTCCCTCGCGCGCGGGCCGCAGCCCCACGTTGTGGCTCACGACCTCGATGTCGCGCCAGCTCTTCCCCCCGTTCGCGAGCTCGGGGCAGATCTCGAACGCGTTCTGCAGAATCTTCTCGGCCGTCTCGCGGTTCGGCAGCGTGCTGTACTCGCCCTTGATGTTGGTCCCGCCGACGATGACGCACCCCCCGCTCCCCGGCCGGGGGATGATGTACACGGCCTTGCCGGTGGGCATGTCGGCGTCGCGGACGCCGAAGCAGATGTCGACGTTGGGGGCGCGGACGAGGGCCGTCTGCCCGCGGTCGGGGAAGACGGCGGGGTCCTCGACGCCGAGGAGGGACTTGGCGCCCAGGCCCGTCGCGTTCACCACGTAGTCGACGGGGCCGAAGTGCGCGAAGGCCTCGTCGAGGGAGGAGACGCGCTTGCGGACGATGGGGACGCCGCGCTCGCGCACGCGCGCAGCGAGGAGCGCGTTGTAGCGGTGCGGGTTGAGGGTGTAGGACTCGAAGGAGACGCCCTCGGAGTAAGGGCCGGGCACCTCGCTGCGCTCGAGGGGGCGGAACTGGGGTCAGCCGGGGTGGGGCGGCGCAAGAGACGGAGACGGAGGCGAGGAATGGCGAGGGCGCCGGGGTGAGCGAGGCGACCCCGGCCCTCGACGACTCACGTTGAACACGACATCCTTGTACCACGGGCTCGAGTACCCCTTGTCCTTGTTCCAGATGTACTTGAACTGGCGACGGGTGACGATCTCGGGGTTGGACTGGGCGAGACGGCCGAACGCCTCGAACGTGTGCGTGTCGCGCTTGCGCTCCTTCTCGTCGGCGCCGAACGAGGACCAGTTGGCGCCCTGGAATCAAAGCGGTGCAAGTGGAATGGGAAGGGGAGAAGAACAAAGCGTGGGTGAGGTATGGCCAAGCACGCGTCAGCTCTTGTACACTTCTCTGCGTCGGTAACTCACAGCCCACGGCGAGGCAAAGGACGCCGAGTCAACGTCCTCGGGGAGGTCGCGGGCGAGGATGGCGACACGGAGCCCGGTCGCGGACAGGGCGTCGGCAGTAGCGAGGCCGAGGACTGATGGGCAACCGGCGAGAGTCGAGAGGGTCAGAGGAGGAGGATAGTCAGACGCCGAGTGGAGGGCGGCGATCAACCGAGGGCGTCAGCTCAATGTCGAACTACGCACAGAGCACCAACTCACCGCCTGCGCCGAGCACCACAACGTCGTACGCGCTCTTCTCAGACTTGGGGAGGGCCATGGTGATGTGGAAGACAGAGAGACTGAACAATGTTCATGTTGTTCCCAGCCAGCTGATTATCTCGGCCCCCCAGGCTCCACCTCCACCGGCGGTGCCCGGTCCGGTCGGCACTTGTCCGTCATTGCCCCTCCGCAATTTCGCCGACGCCACCGCCTTCCTGCGGGCACTTTGGGCCCAGCGGGGCAGGGCAGACGCCAAGCATGCATGCGCCAGGCATGATGCGGGCAAACCGCTTTGAGAACAATGGGCTTGGCGGAGCGTCAGGGGGCTTTGTGCATGTGAGCCCATGTGGTGTGGGGCAACTTTGCTCCGATTCGCTGCCGATCACCGGGCACAGCCGACATTTGCCGACGGGCTTGTGGCACTGTCACTTCCATGGATCACGCTTCAATACAACGCCTAGCAGTGGGTCATGAGGACGCCGCAGTAGCCGCACACCCAGCCGTAGGCGGGGTGCCACATGGGCGAGCACCACTGGCCGTAGTTCTGGCCCCTCTCGCCGCCGCTGCACGTTCCCTCGGCGCTCATGTTGGCTGTGGTTTAGAGTTGACTGGCGAGATGTCTTGAGAGATGGCTTGGTGAGAGGCTAGGAGAGGGCTTGAAGTTGAGGGGCTGTTGAGGAGATGGGGAGAGAGGAAAGATGGACCGGGGTCTTGTAGGCAACCGCGGCCGTGCGTCGAGCTCGTCCGGGGCGGCCGAGGTGCGAGACGTTTGCGTGGATCGCCATGAACGAGTGCGAGCGGCGTGTGTGTACCGTCGGTAACGGTGCGAGCTGTTTGGGTGGAAGCGACTCCCCACCCAGATCATGTTTGGCTGGCCCCATCACCGTGGGCAGCGCCTCCATCACTCGCCCCGTCGGCCCCCACTCCTCCCCAAGCCCTCAATAGCTACCGCGTCAATCACCTCTCACTCCTCACACTTCACCATCCCTCTCTCTATCTAATTCACACCCTTCACTCCATCTATCAACAATGTCGTGCCCTGGCAGCACCGGCGAGAATGCCGGGAGTGAGTCCACCGACGCGGCTCGCTAACAACAGACTATTGCGTGGCCGTCTACTACGGCGCCGAGTATGGCTACTACTGCCACTACTGCGAGGCGCGTCTGTCGTAGGGGATCCGAGAGGGGTGGGCGGGTCCCGTAGTTGGTCAATGTCCGATGCATGTGTGAAGCACCCGAACAGTGCGTCCGCAGCTGTGTGCTCTCAGATCTGGAGAGTTCCCACCGATGACCAAACAATGGCGAGAAGATTGAGTCTTCTTCGGTCAATACTTACTTCCTCTTCCCCTCCCTTTTCGACTCAAGATGACCTGCGGGGGAGACAGCAATGGCGTCAACGCTGGGGGTGGGTGCACGCCGCGAGTGGAGGGGCTTGGCGCTGACGGCAGGGGCGTGCGAACCAGTCTGGTCGGGGGAGTACTACGTCTTCTATTGCTACTGGTGCGGGGAGAAGGTCTAGAAGGGGGGAAGCTAATTAGGGGGTAGCAGGGTGGGTGGCGGGAGTGCGAGTGAGGAGTGGCGAGATGCATCCGATGTGCATTGGTAAGCGGGTGACCTCCCACGCTCATTGTCCTTCCCAAAACTCAGAGCTGGACCACAATGGTTCTAGACCTGCATCTTTCTATACCAGCTCCGTCTCTACGGAGATGAGGAGGTCTTGTAGAGCGTGTCGCAGTGGCGGCAGTGCCAGTCTCCGCCCTCGTTCCCAGTGGGGAGAAACTCGCAGAAGTCTGGGGTCAGCGAGGCACCCTGTCAACTCACGGTCACGGTTATAACCTGTCTCGCGGTTGCCCCTGCAAACACGCTGCGGCTCCTTGGGGACGTACGGCTCGCTCAGGCTGCAGCAGTTGCCCATGTCGATCTAGTTGGCGGTCGCGGAAGGGGTTAGATGACCAGTAAGAGTGTTGTGAGGAGGAGCAAGTCGGGTTTCTGAGCGGGTAAAGCCGTCCTCCCCGCCGCACCTTTTCACCGCAACTGCATACACACCTCAATACAAATCCACCCACATTACAAACTACACGCCCAAATCAGGAAATCACGCGCGGCTGCCGCCCGAGGCAGAAGATGCAGAGCCACGTGCTGTCGTTCTCGGGAAGGAAGTGGCAGTATTCTGTATCAGCAGATCCGGAACGAAAGATAGCCCACTGCCTCTGTTCGAACCACCAGGATCTCCGGTACACACAATCACTGGGTAGGGGGAGCTCTGGCAGCAGCCCATGGCTGTTATCTTGCGGCGGTAGACTGACAATGGGGTCCGATGAGTTGCGGCGCGTTGCAGCGCCGTCGGCGTACGTTTATACAGCTGGCTGAACACCTTTTCGGGCGAAAGTGGTGCCCTGGGATGCTTCTCTCGGGAGAGAAGCGGCATGTGGGCACTGTTGGAGACGAGCTCCAGCCGTGGAGCGGTGGTGCAGAGAGCCAGCTGTTCTTCAGAGCGGAGACTGGAGTCGGAGAAGCAGGGAGAACACACAGTATCACATGGTGGGGATGAGATGTACGGCATTGAACGAAAATAGTGGCATTGCTGCTCGCCGGCACAGCGGCCGCGTATGATGCAATCATTCTCGGTCACAAAGCTCTACGGACTTCCGAGGGAGGACAGGCTCCAAGCCCTTGAACTAGCGGGCAATGGGGACATAGCGCACGCAGTAGCAGCAGACGCGCCAGTTCTCGTCCAGCCCGACCAATTTGCAGTATTCTGGCGTGAGTGGCGGAGCCAAACTCCCCGCTCGACACTTACGCCCCATGTTCTCTTGGAGGGTATCGCCCTCGCACAGGTGGTGGTGAGAGGTATGGGTCGCGGGGTGGGGCGCGGGGTGGGGCGCGGGGTGGGGCACGGGGTGGTGGCGCTGGGGGTTACTCTGGCAGCAGCCCATGGGTTGTGGCGGCGAACGGGTGGTGGAGTGGCAAGGAGGGGTGAGGGTGGAGTGGGGCTAGGTGTGTTCGGCGTATGGGAGTGAGTTGGAGTACGAGTTGCAGCGGAGGTGGGGCTTTTATGACTGCACAGCGTACACCAACTCGGAGCTATGTCTTCATCAACGCATGCAGAAGGCGGGGCAGCGGCGGGAGGGTCCGTCCGGCTCACCGAGCTCCAAGCCGTTCTAATGCGGTGACCAAGGTTCCACCCCACTGTGGAGTTGTCAGTGACGACTAGGGAGCAGGAAGACTTCTCAGAATACAACTGCTTCGGTGGGAAGCATGGCCCGAGATGTCAGCTTTCCCGGTGTCTGGGCACCTGATGACGGCAACTCGTTGTGGGGCGGGACAAGGCATTGCTCTGCAGAGTCTAAACTAGTCGGAAGTTCCCGAGGACACGCTCGGAGACATGGCTACAGAGGCTCCAGGAAGCCGCAGTACGTGCACGTCCGCGGCACGCGCCGTCCCCAGCGGTCGTGGTGGATCTCGTCCGGATAGATACAGAAGTCTGCCGTCAGGCTGTAAGGCGCCGAGCTCACTGTTGGCGTTGCGGCTCAGATCGTCGCCGTAGCAGACGCGGAGGGGTGGGAGGCGGCCCCAGATGTGGCTCCAGCAGTTGCCCATGGTCTATATCGGGTGTGGCGGCGACGCGGGTAGATAAGGCGGTTGAGAGACCGCGATTGGAGGGGCGGTACTTATGGTGCTCGGCGCAGTGTTGCCACTCAGCGCGCAGATCTGTGTAGATGGAGAACACATGGTGGAACGAGGCCATCCTTTGGGGACAAAGAACCTCTCGATGGGGGCTCGGCGTGTGGCGGCGGTGTTGTTCATCGGCTGCGCACGGACGTTGCGCACCGGCCTTCGGACCGGTTCAACGCGAGCGCCAGATCGTCAGAAGCGTAGGCAGCCTAACGAAGAGACAGAAGCGGGTGATACCTCGCCTTGTTCCGGGCGGAGCCGGTGCACGGTCCATCCGAATTGCCACCGACACCCTTTGCATCAGATGCATGGCGCCCCGTGTCCGCGCCGCCGTGCCCCAGCTATGTACAAGAGGTAGCCACAACACATGCCATGTCTGGATACGGCAGCGTCGACTGGGCTTAGCTGTGAGCTCGTCGCAACATGCGAGAAAAAGGTCTAAATCGCAAACTTGCAGTACACGCAGGTCCAAGTGTCGAGCGCGTACCACCACTTGCACACGCCTGTCATCAGCCATGCCAAGAACCCCACCTACCGTTGACGTTCCTCCCCTTGCTATCGCCGGGGCAGTTGCGGGGGCCGGGGACGCAGGCGTTGAAGCGGCTGCAGCAGTTGCCCATGATTCGAGAGGTGTATGGGTTTGAGACGACTGAACTTGATGCAAGACGGCTGTCAAGCGAGCGGGGAGTGAGGATAGAGGGCTATGGGGTAGTGGAGGATAGTGGCGTGGTCGGTCTGTGGTCAGGCTACTTTATCTCAAGCTGACAATGGCACAGCGGTCGCAAGG
Organism: Cutaneotrichosporon sp. PK4640; assembly: GCA_023630115.1. NCBI lineage: Eukaryota > Fungi > Basidiomycota > Tremellomycetes > Trichosporonales > Trichosporonaceae > Cutaneotrichosporon > Cutaneotrichosporon sp. PK4640. The sequence continues at coordinate 76,224 of JAMALN010000025.1, read as the reverse complement.
ATGGGAGCGCAAACTCCGCTGCAGTCGTCTCATTGGGACGTCGAGGGGTCTAGGCCTACCAGGTCTGGAATGCAGCCACGGCAGAATCTGACTCCAGGCATCGCGTTTCGCCACAGCCGCCAACAAGCACACCCCAAGTGGTTGTCACAAAGCATGCTTATCTGCATTCCCAATGAATCCTAGCTACTTACAGTCGAGAACCCTCTCACACCACTCGAGACCGCTCCCTTCATCCTCCTCGGACCTTGGGGAAACCAATGCACGTCACGGCACCGGCAAATGTCACTGTACCCGTGAACATGAGCATGGCGCCATAGTTGGTCTTGTACGCGCCGATAGCGCCTCGAAGCGCCCCCTGGTTCTGCAACGCCGTAGACAGCGGTCCAGAGACAAAGTTTCCGACCCCGCGGAGGGCGATCATGAGGCTCGTGATGAGGCCGGGGAGCGTGTGGTCGTCCTTGGCGATGTGGTGGACCATCCGGCCCCACACCGAGGCCGAGCAGAGCGCCGTCAATCCCCATACGATGCAGAACGTCACCAGGAGACCGTTGCTGGTCCCAAAGCCCCAGAGCAGCCAGGCCGCAATGCCAGCCGTACCGCAGGCGACGACGGCGACGACGCGCGGCTGGTACCTGTCGACCAGCCAGCCCGTCACGAGGTTGCCGACGATGCTGGACGCGTACATGATGGCCACGAGCGAGTTGCCGTTCATGGCCCCGACGTCAGTGGCGAAGACGGGCATCCACAGCGACGGGAGGAACGACGCCATCGCAGACAGCAGGACCCACCCGCTCATGACGTAGATGCCCCGCTGGCGGAGGAAGCTGTAGTCGAGCTTGGGCCAGGCCGCGGGCTTGGCCCCGACGCTGCGCCGCGAGGGGAGGGGGATCCGGCGCTTGATGAAGCACATGGAGATCGCGTTCGCGCCGCCGAAGATCGCGCCCAGGGTGTACATGGTCCCCTTGTATCCGACGCCTTTGAGGAGCGCTTCGCCCATGAGGGGGAAGATGGTGCCGCCGACCGCGGCGCCTGCACATAGAATGCCGAACGCAAGCCCGCGCCTCGCGTGGAACCACTCGTACAGGTACGTCGCGATGGGGAGCCACATCACTGGCGTGAGCCTTCAGGCCATCAAGGCACACGGGTGAACCTACACATTGAGAGGGGGTAGAGGAATCCGAGGGTGATGATCAAGTGCCAAGGGCGCGTCACGAACGCGCTGCACACGAGCGATGCTGTGCCGGCCGCGAGGCCCACCAGCTGAATGTACGTGGTGTAGTAGGCGAAGAAGGCGAGGAGGGGCGCAAAGAGGCCTGCGGCTACCAGGAGGAGGCCGTTCATGAGCGTGGCAGCGAGCGTGATCGTGCTCGAGCTGCCCGGGAACCTCTCGTGCACCCAGTACGCGTGAAGCACGCCCACGCTGTATGGGAGGCCCCACGTGATTGTCTCCATGACGGTGGCCGCGACCATGAACGTCCACGCGTGGCGTCCCCTGTCGACAGGGGGGAGGGAGGCGAAGACGTCGGCGTCGGGGTCGGGGAGCGCGGGGAGTGCCCCCCGCTCATCGCCGCTGTACTCTTCGCTCATGGGTGAGTCGAGGGGATCAGGCTTGTGCTCCTCCGGCAGCGACTCAGGGAGGGGCCCAAGCTTGTCGCTCAGAGGGACGGGTCTGTCGTCCTCCAGGTTGGTGCAGATGCGGCGCAGGTCCGCGTTGTAGATCGCGGCGGGCTCGGCTATCGCCGTCTCGGGGTGGGAGACGGCCCGCGTGATCGCGCGCAGATGGATGTCGGAGCTCATCGTTGGTGTGTGAAGCAGTGAATGGAGTGAGTGGAAGTCAAGAGAACAGATGAGCACAGAACAGGCATGACGAGATAGATGTCACCCGGTGTCACCGAGGGACTGGGAGACAGGTCGGCGCTTCAACAGGTTGCGAGGGGAGGTGGGCGCTTCGAGAGTCCTGAGAAACGCGGGGCAAATATCAACCAGAGCTCTGTCAGGTCGCAAGCGAAAGGTGCCGACGTTTGCCGGGTGGTGTTGAAGGCAGAAGAACCCAGCCGGGATAGCGGAGGCAACTTCCGATGAATTTCCGGCACACTTCCGGCTCACCCTGGAAAACCACTGCGCGCGTAAAGTGGGATCGGTGGAACGGACAATTCCAGACCACCGTCCCCCTCGGTGCTTCCGTCACGCCAGAGCAGCCATGCCTGGAGTGTCCCGCTGATCTCGGGAGGCAGGCAGCGCAAGCGTCAGGGCCTGATATGGTTAAGCACAGTTGGTGTTAAGGGGAGTAAACTTGAATCGCCTAGAGGGGGGAAAAATGTGGCATCACCTCGCCCACAGTCCCTGAAACGATACAGATCTACGGTACATCAGCGACTCGCCCAGTCGCCGGAAGTGCGGCTCGGCGCGCTAGGTAGCGGTGGGGGACCCGCCGTCTGTTGTCAGAGGGGTCGCGAGTTGAGAAACTCACTGCTGTTGTCGACGACCGCCGGGGGAGCGTCGATGGGGGAACTGAAGCAGCAGCCCATGTTGAAGTTTCGCTTGTGGGTGTTGTGCGAGTGGGGTGGTGTGAAGCTGTAGGGTAGGTCTTGGCTACGGGTGGGCAGTGTGCAAGCTGTGGGAGTAGCAGTGGGTTGGTGGAATGGAGAGAGCTGCGAGCAAGCTGGATTTGTATAAAAGACTTGCCACGAGCACTCGAGAGACACCAGGTGTCTCAACGTGCGGGAGGCAATGATGTCACGGTAACTCAGAGTAGCTTCCTGCCGGGAAGTGGCGAAGCTACTCGCGTCTCGTTCTCATTCAGAACCCCTCCACTCTTTTGAGTGGTTCGGGGTGACAACAGCTTGTCACCAGCTCGCTCAAAGTGGAGTTTAGAGAATGTGGCATAGGGGCGCTTGTACATACGAGGTGAAGCCCAGTACGGGCACGTCACACGCGGCGCCAGCAGTGCTCGCACACCATGCCCACGCCGGTAGAAATGAGCTTGCACGGCTCTGGTGTCAGCGCCTTCAGAGATCAACGCACTGTTGCGATTGTGATTGTTCCAGGCGCCTTCGCAGAGAGGTGGAACGACGATAGAGCTGAGGGAGCTGAGGCAGTTGCCCATTCTGAGAGTGTTGTTGTGGTTGAGAGATGCGCAGAGCGGGCTGTCTCGGCGGTCGACGTTGAGGTCATTGGCTGAACGTATGGGCTCATTCCCGGCCGTGACGGCGATCTCGGGCCCACGGGAGGAGGCATCGGCGTGGATCCCGACGCCGTTCTTCGTTGCTTCGACTGACGATGCCAAGTCGGAGTAATGCCCCTGCCTCCACACTCGCTCTCCACTCTAAAACACACCCACCCCACGAGCCCAATGCAGCCGGGCAGGCTGTGATGCATACTGGAGGGCGACCAAGGATACAGAGCCTGGTTAACGCGGGCGGTCACAGAACACGCAGATATACCCAGGTCCGTCGCGCCAGAGGACAAACTTGCACGGCTCTGCCGTCAGCTCCGTCAGCTCCACAGCGGAGCCACCCACTGTGACGGTTCTTGCGGTAGTTGACTGGGTCGCCGGTGCAGATGCGCCACATCGAGAGAGAACTTGCGGAGGCGCCCATGGCGGGGATGCTTTGCGGTGGACGGTGCGGAGGTGGGGTTGCTGGACAGAACGCTGTCGAGGAGCGGGTTGAAGATGTTGGGGCGCGGAGGGTGGAGCAAGTCAGGTGACAGCGACTGGAAGCGCCGTCTGACGATGAGGAGGGTTGTGGTTCTGACTGCCAATCTGCACACCGCTGCGCCCCGTCGCCGCTCCATTGTCTGGTTTCCGACCGGGTGTTCGGAGCAGGCTGAGGTACGGCTCATTGACTGCTACCAGGCTAGGGGTGGTGATTACTACTGGTCCCCGACAGTCAAGGCACCGCAACCATTGAGTTTGAGTCAGTTGGCCAAATTGACGGGTTTCACGGATTTCACCTGCCACCCTCACGCCACTTTCGGCCTCAACGGCAGACACAACTCGTGTGCATATCTAAAGCTAGTTGTACGGCTTACGCTTGTCTCCACGCTTTCCGCAGTACTCGCAGACCCACCCCTGATTGTGCAGGGCTTGGTTCTTGAACTTGCAGCGCCCTACCGTCAGCAACGCGAGAGAAATACTCACCCCAGCGGTTGGTGCCCACGGGTCCGCCGTGGCAGATGCGGCAGCAGGGCTTGACACCGTGCTTGGAGAGACCGCAGCCCATGTTGTAGTTGTGAGACGGTTGGAGAGGTGTAGCTGGAGGTGTAGTTGTTTGTAGTGAGTTCTGTAGATGTTGGTGGAGGTGCACTTGCTGGAGGGCCGCAGCTGTCTCTGGGTATCTATATAGTAGCGGCCAAGGCGTGGGCTTCATGCCAGAGTCACCCCAGTGTGCTTCACGGCTGCCCCGAGTTGGCGGTGCCGGAGCTTGCGGTTCCGCAGGGTCCAACCGCAGTCTTCCGCCGTGCTGACCCAGCACTCGCCGAGATATGGGCTGGAGTGGACGGCAGGCTGTTCCACGACGCCGAGGAAGCATTGACCACAGCCCAGCCCCTCTTGTACAGCTACATCAGTGGTGAAACGGTATCATGCGTGCTTGCCACTGCCACCGGAGACAACGAAGGTGGTGAAGAACGTGCACGCGGCGGGGGTTCGACTCCCTCCTGATGTATACAAGTGGGGTTATCACACTCTGCAGGCTTTTTACATGACAGGCCATCCTCCTGGGCTTTCTGTGGGTTGTTGTACTCGGCTGGAGACTGAAGCATGTAGGAGGCAGGCACAACGCCGGCGCGGGAAGGAACAAGCCAGGTGGGATTATCAGGTCCCGGCACCGCCCACAACCAAAGTCGGCGAGCGGAGAAAGACGGGGGCTTGTGGCGGTTCAGACAGATCGAGCCGAGGACGGCAATGTTGGGGAAGGGCGCAGCAGGGTGTCCTTGTGTTCATGTCCAACACACAACATTTCATTCCGCTACAGACGCCAGTCCCGCCCTACTCCTCGCCTTCCTCAGACTCTTCCTCCCCCCCATCGCTGCGGCCGTCATAGTGGTACACGTCCGGGTCGTCGTGGTTGTACCGCTGCTGGAGGACACCGCAGTAGTAGCAGATGTAGCGGTTCCACTCGTCCTGCACCCACCAGCACTGGCCTGGGGTCAGCGTGCCCGGGCAGCGACCCACCGCCGTCGTTCTCCCCGTCCGTGTCGCCGTCGCAGCTCCCCGCCGCACTGCCCACGCTGGCTGGGGCTGAGTGGCTCATGGTGGTGTTGTGGGGAAGCGATGCGCTTGGGCCTGGGCCTTAATATGCTTCTCATCCGGACGGAAGGGGCGAGCTTCCGCGCCGTGTGTGCACTGTCGGAACTGAGCCGAAGTTGCATCGCGTCCGCAATCGCATCGCGTCCGCATCTCACGCCGCCGACTCGCGCTCGACAAGTTGCGCAATTCGAGAACGGCGACCAAAGTGAGACTATCTCATGCATTACGGCGCCCCGAGCTACATGAACGCCGAGCAGTACGCGCACACGTCGCGTCCCTGCGCGTCCTTGGTCGCCACACAGTCGCCTGGGTGAGCAGTGCGATAGTGCGACTCACCGAGGCGGTTGTTGCCGTAGCTGTCGCCCTCGCAGTCGCCGGAGTTGCTCATTTTGAGGTGGTGGAGTAGAGAAGTGGTGATAGGAGATAGAGGTGGGTTCTGGGTTCTGGCTTGCGGGCGCACCTGGACTTTTATCCTGCAGTAGGTCGTACCATGGTTCTGCAGCATCTGAGTCTCGGTTTTCGGTCCTCGACGGCGACCAAGGGCGGAGCCTGCCGTCGTCGACTTGTGGGGCAAAGGTTGTGTGTCGAGATGTCATGGCCGCCCCGGCAACTTTCACATCAACACACACTCGCCCCTCGCCCCGGTCCGGCCGCCGGGAACCTCGCCGAGGGCAGCGTCCGCATAGTACTGGAACATCTGACAGCGGGCTCTCCTCCCACTCAGTAGAACCGTTGGGCACCGAAGCACCGAGATCTGGGATTAAGCACATGCATAGCTTCTAGCCTAATAGTCGTCGAGGATGCGGAAGCAGTACATGCACACCACACGGGCGTACTCGTCGTAGGACGGCACGCAGTCGCCTGCGTTAGCGGGCCCAGGTGAGACGTACTGAACGCGTTCATGCCCTCGTCATCACCGTCGCAGCTCCCGGCGTCGCTGTAGCTCATGGTTGGTTAGGTTGGCAGGATGGATGGGGCAACTCGCCTCCAGGACCGCCTTAAGAGCTCGTTGCGGGGTGGCAGGCTCTAGCACTGGATCAACGCCACCATGTTTCGCGCCATTCCAGGATGATCCCCGGTGCCGCCACTTGATGGTGAGAAAGGAACTGCATACCTGATACGCCACCGCAGCAGTGGTGTTTAGTAGTGAGGCGGAGCGGGAGGGTTCATCCACACCTCTCCACGCTCCCCGCACCCTCGACGCCGCCACCACGCCTCGCCCTGCTCCGAGTCGGAAAAACAATGGATGATCGGCAAACTGGCCGCCGCTGTGAGTCCATGATAGCACCGAGGCTGACAACTGTGGCTTGGCACTGTTCTCTTCGCATTTCAGGCAGGGTTCTACGGTCGTTCCATCTTGCCTCACACAACTACCGCCCCTCTACCACTCCTGCGGTCCAGCATCGTATCCCTGCGCACAGTACGCACACACGCGCCAGCCGCCGTACCAGACGAAGACGCAGTTTTCTGGGTCAGTGCGCCCTCACGCGGCCTCACCGCCCTTGTTCACCTCGGCGAGGTTGCCGGCGCAGATAACCTCCTCGGACATGTTGTGGTTGGGATGGATGTGAGGGGGTGGTGGAAGAAGCAGTGTATGGCGGGGATGAGAGTCGAGGAGTGAATGACTGGACATCGACGAGCCTAGCATTTTATGCAGCTTTCGCTTGTTTATCGCCCCAACGTCTGGGCAGCTCGCGTTGTTTGTCGCCCCGAAACACACTCGCCCACGCCTCGCCCACTGCCCTGCTCACCACCATTTACCGCACTGTTTCGCCTCACAGTCGCATCTCACTCCCGCTATAATGCCTCGCTCACCACGAGCTTGTCGCGTGTCACAGCCACGACACTCGGTCCTAGCGCACGTTCCCGCAGTACGTGCAGACAAAGAGGTCGCCGAACGTCACGTAGACGCAGTTGTCTGGCGTCAGCGTGATCGCGAGGGACTCACTGTTCTTGTTGTTGCCGGAGCTGTCACCCGAGCAGGGCATGTTGGTTGTTGTTCTGGGTGGTGGAATGTAGTGAGGAGAGTGCGGAGAGCCAGAGCGGCGAGCTTAAGAAGCCGAGAGCGAAGTGTTGGTCGCGCTCAGATCGCGTGAGAACAACACGTGAACAATGCACGCGCCACCATCATCCATCACACTGCCCCAAAATTAACTCGAACAATCCACTTCACCGTCTGGTCTAAGGACGGTGACCTCATTGTTCGCAACGCGCTACCTGCCGCACACACCCCTTGTTCGCTTCACCTAAACTGTGCATCCCCTCCTTCGGCGCTAGTGGCTCATTCCTCACTGAGGCACCCAGCGCATCGCACAGTAGATACAGTAGTACGCGCCGTAGCGGGCGTCCCACTCCAGGCAGCAGGGGCCTGGTCGTCAGCTCGTCCATGGAGGTACTCACGGCCGTAGTTGGTGTAGTTGCGGCTGCCGGCACAGTACGAGGTCGGCGCGATGGACCCGGCGAGGGGGCAGGTGGGGGTGGCTGTGTGCATGGTGAAGTTGGATCTTGTCTGTAGATGAGGGGCCATGTCGAGGCTTAACAGCTGCAGAATCGCCAGCGGTGATGACCATTCTACAACCCCCTTCAGCAGGCAACAAAAGGTGCTGCGCTCTCGCTCCCCGTTGGCACCTGATGGACCAGTCGCATCAAAGTCTTGGCGAGCTACAGAGCCTCGTCCACCTCCGTGTCGGCGTGGTCCGACTCGTACCCGCATCTGCAGAACACGCAGAACCACTCACTACACTCGCCGTCCTACTCGATGACGCACATGCCTGCGGTCAGCACGCTCGCACCGAACGCACCGCCAAAGTTGTTGCCCTCGGGGTCGCCCTCGCACTGGCCGTACGTCGAGTCGCTGGAGCCGCTGTCGCTCATTGCGCACAGGTGGGGGTGATGAAAGCAAGAGGCGGCAGGAGAGTCATAAAGGGGTATACATGTGGGCACAAACGCTAGTTGGAGAGCCACGAGGAGCCAAGAACCTACCACATGCGCCACATCTGGTACGCACGACGAACAACACGCTACAGAACACTTGTTTCCCGCACTTCTTTTCAGAACCGGCCGAAGCAGTGCCAGCAGAACCATCCCTCGGCCTCGGGGTCCCACGCGCGCACGCAGCGTCCTGTATGTCAGCTGTTGGTGCCAAGCGCACCCACCGCCAAAGTTCTGGCCGGCGTCGTCGCCCGCACACGCAGCGGTGAGGGTGAGGTTGTCGAGCAGTTCAGCGAGCATGGTGAGGTGAATGTTGTATGGGAACAGCGCGGGTCGAAGCTCGCGCTCGAAATCTGACGGCGCGAGGCAGTGCGAGTGCGAGTGCGATGGGCGAAACAATCAACAATCGATGACATCCCCTTTCGCTCCATCACCCATCACCCATCACCCCTCGCCACCCCCACGAGACACCTAGTCGTCGACGTAGAGCCCCCCGCACACGGTGCAGCACCACGCATCCTCGTCCTCGTCCCAGTACAGGTCGCACGGGTCTGGGTCAGCGCGCACGGCCCCACCCACCGCCGAGGTTCCGCTCGTTCTCGTCGCCCTCGCAGACGACCGTCGCGTACCCTTCCCCGCCGTAGGGGTAGAGCGTGTTGTGCAGCGTGGGGGCGGAGTGGTGGGCGAGCATGGTGAATAGGGAAGCGACGGTGCGAGAGGTGAAAGGGGAATATCAGTGCGAGCGTTCCGGACCCGAATGATGTCTGGCCGCTTGCTCCCAAACTCTCACGCGCGATGCATTCTACAAGCGGGGACCGGCCGGCGCTGGAACCCAGTCCTACAGCTCAGGGTTTAAGGTGACGCACTCGCAGTGCGGGCATTGGTAGCACAGCTGCGACTCGTCCCAGTGCCACACGCACTGCTCTGCGTGTCAGCGTGCACGGCCGAGGCCTCACCGCCCTCGTTGGTGCCCCCGTCGGAGCCTGCGCACACAGATCCGTCGTCAGACTCGTCGTCGGACTCGTCTTGACACTTGCGGTTGCGGGGCGCGGGACTGTGGAGGAGCATGTGAGGTGATGGGGTGAGGTGATGAGGTGAGATGGGACAAAGAGGCTGGGAGCGTTAGTTTAAAGGCCCTGATGTCCGAGTCATGCTTCTCGAGTCATTGTTCTCGGTGTTCGGTTCGTCACACATGCATCTGGCACACACCCTCCCCTCTTCCCAACCCCACGGCTAGATGCACGAGTACGTCGCGTCGCAGTACAGGCAGTAGTAGACCTTGACGCCCTCGTCCCACCAGAAGGAGCAGGGCTCTGCCGTCAGTGCTGGAGGTGCACGACTCACGGCCGGCGTTGGCGCCGTCTGCGTCGCCGTCACAGATGGGATCGTCCGAGTTCCGGGAGGCGAGGGAAGTGTGGAGCAGCATGGTGGTGAGTGAAGAGCAAGGAGTGCGTGGAGGCGGTTTTGTGCCCCCGGCTCCAGCTCCGGCCGCCCGCTCCCACGCAACCTCGACTCTCTTCATGGGCTACAGGTGGGCTACAGGTACGGCACCTCGTCGCACGGCCACACGGTGTACGTCACCCCACAGTACGGGCAGCGGTAGCACTTGTCGCTCTCGACCCACTCCCACTCGCACAGGTCTGGGTTAATCTAGGGTTAGGCGAGGTTCTCACCGCCGGCGTTCTCGCCGTCCTTGTCGCCGGTGCACTGGTTCTCGGTACGGGGCTTGGGGGCGGGTGTGTGAAGCAGCATGATGGTTGGTGAACGTTGGTGGAGAAGAGATTGCAAAGGAGTAGTCGTATGATGCCTTGGGGCCGCGGATGCGCCATGGTCAGTGCCAGAGGAGGTGAGAATCGCGAGGGTGTGTGAGGTGCGAGGTGAGACTCGTTGTACGTGATCGCCACCGCTTGGAGAAGCTTTGCAACTATCATCGCCGTGCCTACAGCGCCGATATCCGGGCCACCGCCCCCGGAGCTAGGTCATGCAGTAGTGGCAGAGAATGTAGAAGCCGTCCGGGGTCGAGAAGAACGTGGGGAGGCACGGTTCTGGATCAGCTTGCTGGCGCGCTGCTCACTGCCACGGTTCGAGCCGCCGCTATCGCCGTTGCAGATTAGCATGGCTTTCAAAGTAGTCTGAGTGGTGCGAGAGAGAGTGGCGCGAGAGAGGGACGGGGCGAAGCATCCGTATTGTTCCCAATGCTTTAAACACGACCAGACATACTTGAGAGAGTGTGCGGGTGGGACGGTCGATATCCGATCGGAACAGAGCAGCGCCACACATAGTGAGATGCATGAGACATTCAACGCAGCTTTCCCACGGAACCTGCTACTCCCAGATTCATCCCATGGCATGTCGTCGGAGATGGCCGGCCACCCCAACCACCTCGTCTCGCTTCGGGTTAACCTTTGGTGCATCACAGACAGGCCGCGCCCTGCGTGGCCACTACTACACAATCTTATGTCTGGACACATCTCGAACGACAGTAAGGAAAAGGGCGTGATGGACCGAGATGGGACGGGGTATCGTAACGGGAGCGTACACGCGTGCGCGCTACGTGCGCCTGGGCGGCGCGTGCGCGGGAGAACGTCGTGCGTAGTGCATTGTTCGTCGGGGTTCGACGGGCATGAGGGTTCGTAAGTGCCAGAGGCTTTTCGTCCATGCGTCCTGCTTAGGGGTAGTCGTCTTCCTCGTCTTCCTCGCCGACTTCAGTTAGCACGGACGGCGGGGGGATGTCTCACCAAAGTGGAGTGGCTCGCCGTGCTTGTAGCGCGCTGGGCTCGGCTCGCGCCCCGGGGTCAGGTCGAAGATTGGGGGAGGCGGAAACGTGTCGTCGATCGAGTACGCCGAGTTGACGCGTTCGGAGGCGTACTTCTCCTCGATGACCGAGTGACGCTCTATGCCACCGTACGCCGAGTTGACGCGCTCAGACGCGTACGTGTTCTCGATGATGCTATCCCGGTTGGCTATGCCGCCGTAAGCGTCATCCGAGGTGGATGAATCGGTGCCCTGCGACCCGCGCTGGTCGCCGTAGTGGTCCACTATGGAAAAGATTGCGTCGCGGTCACCGGCCATGCGCGGCTTGGGCGAGACAATCTCATCGTACGCGAGGTGGGCCGTGTTGCGGTTGGCATCACCAACAGTGAGCTCATCTTGGGGAGGAGGAGGGGAATCGCGGGCGTGCCTGCGCATCGAGATGGAGTCGGATGGCTGCACAGAGTTGTCGTCGGTGAGCACCGACGATCTGTGCGACTCGTCGTATATCGATGACTGCGAGTTGGCATCGATTGCACCGTTCCCCTCAGGGAACTCAACGCCCCGGTGGTCGGTTGAGCTCCCAGATCCCTGGCGGCTTCCCGACCCCGTGCGGCTGGACAGCTGCATGGGAGAGCCGAGCACCGGGTGAGGGCCGTGGCTTTCGGCGGCAACGTTGAGCCCGCCAAAGGCAGTGGCGGTGGGCGTGATGTCGTTGCTTGGCGTGAGCTGGCGTGACCCATTGGATGGAGAGCGCTCAGGCTCGCGCGAGGTCGAGGGCTGGAGATGCGCCTCGCGGTTCATTGGTCGCGCGCCGTTGGCAATGAGGATGTCCATCCACTTGTCGTCCGCGCCGCCGTGGAACGAGTCCTGGGGCGAGTTGGCGCCGCTAGACACACCGCTCGCGGTCTGGATCTCGAAGTCCATGGACACCTCGCGCTGCTTCTTGGCCTCTTTACGCTGGTCTGTGCCGCTCTTGACACGTCTTATCGACTTCTTGAAGAGACCGGGCCGACCGTTCCCAAGTTTGCCCTGCTCCTCGTGGGGAGTAGGAGCAGACTTCGGTGGCGATCGCTGGCTCGCACTGGGAGTCATGCCTCTAGGCGTGGACGGCAGCACCTTGGCAGCGGACTTGTCCTTCTTTATCGACTTGGATGGCTTGATAGTGGACGTGGTCGAGGGACTGGTAGTCAAGCTCGCCGGCTTGCTGCCACCGTCATTGAGCGAGTGCCAGAGCGACGACGATACCGACTCGTTGTTTCGCGAGAGCGTGAGCTTGCGCTCGAGCCCTCGGTTGAGCATGCGGTCAAAGTCGTTGGCACGAGGGTCGAAACCAGGAGACCCCGCCTTCTCCTTCTTGCGCTTGAAGATGGTGTGCAGCGACTTCTTGCGCTTCGGGTCAGCGACGGCCATCTGGTAGTCCAGAGGCACGCGCTCCTCGAACAGGAAGTAGACGTCGCTCGTGCGCGGGTCAACGGAAGGGTGCGGCGCGTCGTGCTCGTCCGAGCGCTCAGGCCGGCACTTGTACTCGATCTGGAGTTAAAAACAATCGCTACCGCTCAGCTCACCAGAGCCCAGGAAGCCTCCTTGAACGTGAGCTCCTCGCGGTCGGTCCAGGCGCCACCCATCATAAAGTCCGCCCAGCAGTCGACGAACGCCTCCTCGACGTAGATGCGGCCCTTGCTGTCCGCGCCCTCCATATTGGCCGCCCGTCCAACACGGGGGGTCGTGTCGTGGTTGAAGGGAGTGGCCTCCTTCTGGGTCTTGTGGAGGCGGCGACGAAGCTCATCGCGCTCCTTCGGCCACTCGGTGATGGAGCTCTGCACCGGGGCGGAGAAAGTGAGGCTGGCAGTCAAGTAGTTCTCGGTCCGGGTGAAGCCACCGGAGGCGAACTCGCTCCAGTCCATGGTCTGGCGGCGCTCGGTAACAGACTGCTTCGCACTCTCGTTCAAGTCGAACTGCAGGCGCTGCGAGATGTCCCGCTCGTCCTTCTGCTTCTCCCAAGACTTGGCCTGCTTGGGCATGTCGAAGCCCATGTCCTCGAACGCGCTCCACTCCTGGCCCGCGAGGGAGGAGTACTTGCCGACATCGCCCTCGTCCTTCTCCGACGCCTTTGGCTGGTTGGACCGGAGGGGCGCGCCGTACGTAAGGGGTTGCTGCTTGCTCGAGTTGGACGAGGCAGGGAGCGGGAGAGTCTCCTTGACCATCATCTTGCGGCGCCACGGCGTCGAGAACTTGGGCCGACCGGCCTCCCCACGGCGCGTCTTGAGGACTACCAAGTCCCAGGTGTTCCAGCCCGTCGGGACGTCTTCGGCCCACGTCTCGGCGGACACGACCAGGTCACGGGAGTATGCACGCACACTGCGGGTGGCAACGTGGCATCGTACGGCACGAGCACCCTTGCGTGGCATTGCGCGCGCCAGGTCGGCGTCGGAGGCCACCATGGAGGGGTAGCCCTTGACCCATTCCCTCAGGCGGGAAGGAAGCTCGCTGAGGCCGAGATCGTCGCGCTTGCCGGTCGAGCGGATGTACGACAGCAGCATGTGCTCTATGGCAGATGCCGCTCGGACGAAGGTGGCGTGCGCCACAAGACACGGCGCGTTTGCTGGGATGTCGAACAACAAGGCCGCGAAGATCGAGGCCAAGGCGTGAGGGGTAAGGCCCGAGTTGTGCGAGTGCGCGGCGAAGCGGGACAGGAACGAGAAGAGGGGCTCGACGATGTGGTTGTACACGTCTGGAGGGAGGATGCTCTGCAGTTGGTTGAAGGCGTCAAAGGGGTACTTTGCGGCCCTCTCGCGTCCGCGCCACTCCTCGTACATGTCCCACTCGATGCAGCCGTGGCACACCTCGCGGGTGCCCTCGCGGATGCGCGTCATGCGCGACAGCGCCCAACGGAGGAGCCATGCCAGCTCCTGGTCTGACGCGAACCGTATGTCCTGCTCAAAGGTCACGAGCGACGTCTTGGTCGGAACGCGGCTGCCAGACCTGCAATGTCAGCACAGGATCTGAGGGATGCGCCCTCACCTTATCGTCGCAAGGAAGGCCTGGATGAGCATCTTCATGCGGGTCTGCGAGAGCTCGAGGCTCTGGTTGGAGAAGAGCATGGGCGTGTCCAGCGCTTCGAGTCAGCGGATCTCATGGCGTAGACGCTTACCTCGGCGTCCGAGCTCTGCGCCGACGTCACGGATGACACGCGCCACCTCGTCCAGCCCCAGAACAACAGTGCGCCCAACGCCACCCAGGAAACCGTACTGTCTGGTGGTGTCGTCACCGTAGGCCGACATCGAGTCGCCCAGAAGCTGCTGCATTGCGCCCTGCGGAATCTGGGTTGTGAGGAAGGAATATTGCATGGGCAGCAGCGACGCGCTCGACTCGGCCTGGCTCATGCCGTCGGGGGTTCGGGGGAGGGTCACCCCATGGTTGGGGGCAAGGCTACTGTGAGCTTGTTCTCTCTGCGCTGGGACCACCACGGCGGGCAGCAGCGCGCGTAGTCACACGTACTGTTGTGGGACAGTGCCAAACTCGCCCACGCTCGAGCTGTTCGGTGCGGCGCTCGAGCCGTTCCAAGTTTTGGCGAGGCCGAGGACCTTGCGATCCTGGCCGCTGTTGGCGACGAGGACGGCGGGGGTGCGGTCCTTCTTCGGCGCTTGGTGGGAGCGGCTGAAGAGGGACGGCATGGTGGACGGGACAAGGGCGCGCGACGGGCTCGGCCCTCAGCCGTTCAAGGACAGGGAGCGGGGTTGGGAGAACGCGTTGACGGCCGAGCGCACTCCGATAGAATGGGTGGCGTTGAGGTGGCCGGCGTGATGGGCAGGTGGTAGGGGGAAGGGGTTGCCGTAGACGACAGCAAGGAAGGTTGCGGCGCGGACCCGAGAGAGAGTGGATGCGAGATGTCGCGGTGCAGTGCGGTGGTGTGCGGTGTGCGGAGGGTGCGAGTGGGCGAGGCGGGGGGATGGGCAAGGGGATGGGGAATGGAGTGAGGGGCGTGGAGTGAAGTCTGAGCGTGGTATCCGGGGAAGCAAGGCGTTACGGGTTGTGATGGCTGGTCGTTGTTGTAGAAGATGTCGGTGGAAGATGGATCAGATGGGTTGTAGATGATGGAGAGAGCAGAGAGAGAGAGGAGAGACGCTGGGAGGAGGAGGAGGAGGAGGAGGAGGGGGATGGACGTGTGTTGTCTGTGACGAGTGAACGAGTGGACCGTGAACAGACAACTCGAGGTCCATCAAAGGGGGGGAGGAGGGAGGGAGCGAGGGAGGGGAGCGCGGGGGGGAGGATGAGGCGAGGGCGAGTTGAGCGTGACTTGGGCCAGTTGGGCGGCATGGGCGGGTGAAGGGTCAAGTTGACGGTGGGATGGGATCACAGGTGGAGGTCGGGCCACCCAGGGTACAATACCCAAACCACCCAAGCTAGGCGGCAGAGGCTTCAGGGTGTAATCACCAAGGTTGGGATGCACGGGCAAGGGAACACCTCGAGTGTCCTGGATCAGGTCCCCGCCCTGTCTACGATCCTTCCTGACTCTGCGTCTTCAAACGTTGATAGACGCGCGATTGACCAACAACGACCCAGAACCACAGATGGCCAGAAGATGAGGTTGGGGGCAGATAGGAGGGATGTGCAGATGTGCAGAGGTCAAGTTGCAGGAATCGCAGGGTGAGAGACAAGGGAAATCCCGCACGCACCCGCTGAAACTACTCTCATGCCAATTCTCTCGCTGATCTACCGTACGACTGAATAGTCGCAGCATCTTCTGATGTTGCCCGTGTCTCACCTGTCTACACAACTTTTCAAGACGATGTTGACGTGAGCGCTTTGTCAACTTGTCCAAGTCGGGCTGTTACTTGCGCAAAGAGTGAGGTGTCAGACCTCAGGCCATTTCAGGCACCAAGGCTTCCCCTGTTGCCTCGAACGCGCACTTGGGCACCTCGCCCCTCTACCCCTGGGCCTCATCGTCCTGAAGCCTCCGACTTTGACAAGTACCCCTTTCGCTTTACCTTTGTATACATCCGTCTGCTTCCGTTAATCCCGTAATTCATTCCACTTTGGTTGTCTTGAAACGCGTCTCGAGGCATGAAACTCGTCGTCCTGCAACGTCGCATCCGATGGCAACTGGCGCACAGGGAACTCGCAGCAGACTTGGGCCAGCCGGGCCAGATCATTGTCGCCGCTCTCCAGTGGAATGCACAAGCCAGACATTGCAATCAACACCAGGACTAGCAGGATCAGCAAGGTCAGTATACAGCAGGGAGCACCCTAAAGCAAGCTGGGTTGAGGCCAGAACGGGGCGATCAACAATCTAAGGACCCAAGGGTATAGCTGGGTGGGCAATCTCAAAGGGACGTGAGGGACGCGTGAGGCAGTGGTGGGGCCGCGCGCACGGTCACCAGAGTTACAACAGCGGCCGTTCGTTTCTGCAGCTGTTCAATGGGCAATACGGAGGGGCGACGATGCAAGCGAGCTTGAAGAGAGCCGACGAAACGCCTCCTGTCCAAGCCTGGGAGGTTGTGAAAGCATGTGAGGTGAGCAGCGCCACAAAGGGACTGGTGGGCGCGCGAGCCAGGCCACATCAACGCCAGTGGGCGGTTCTGGGGTCGGTACGCGGGAAAGATTCCGAGGCGCGACGCGACGCGACCTGGGCGGGTTGAGCGCGGTGGGGGGGTTGGAGAGCCGAAGCGCCAAGGCGCATATGCATGCATGCATCGTGAGTTTGAGTTCCAAAAGATTGGAAGCCGCATCCGCATCGGCCGGGAGCTCCACAAACCCTTGATCCCTTCCCGGAACCCATACCATGGTCCCGCATCAGGCTTGCTGTCCGACGCGTCTTAGCGTGTCCCAGGCTGCTTGTGCCCTCCTGCCCTCGTGCTTGCCCTCTGTCCTCATCATGGTTACGGGCCCGATGCCAACAGGCAACGCCTGTACGTCGGATGGACGGCTGCTTCCGGACCCGGCACGCGATGCCGGCACGACGCGACCTGGCATCCCGGAAGCTCCACCGTGTTTGCGTTCAGTGCGAAACTAGGCGTGTGCTGCCGGCATCGCAGCTTCCGTCCTTGTCAGTTGGGCACGTTCCTTGGACACGGAGACCACGGAGAAGAAGAAGGCGACTGGCAACGGGACGCGACGCGTCGCGGGGCGGTGGTGGCGTGGGTGGGTGTCCCTTTGGATCTGAGAGAGCTTTGCATGCGGGGCCGAGGGCTGGGTGCACGGGAGCTGGCGGGAGGCAGAGGGCACTTGGTCACATTCAGTCAGTGGTGAAGCCATCAAGGGGCGGGGCGGAGGGGGTGTGGATTGTGGATCGTCCATATTTCGAGAGAGGTCAATCGATTGGGGAGGGGCTCGGATAAGTCAAGTCAGCTGCCGTTGCAGCAGCTGACCTCGGCATTGGAGGCGACCACAGCAGTTGACGCTGCGCTGCGTGACCTGTGCCGAGGCTGACGCAACGAAGGTGCTGTGCTTCTCGTCATTCACGTCATGCTCGTCACTGCTCGTCGGCCACTTGCTGCGCATTCCTCGCATCCCCATTGGTCGGCTGCGCCGAGCGCCGGTCCCTCCCTCCTCGGGGCTTGGCTTGTCTTCTCCTCACGCAAAATGACGCTAGTCTGCCCCATTGACTGTGGCTCGGTGTTGATGCAGCTGATAGCAAAGCTGTTTAATGATTCCCACGCATTGCACTGCTCTCTGCGATCGCCACTATCAAAGTGCGCGTTGATTGATGGGTGCCTCGGCCTCGGAGTGCCTTTGTTCCTCGCTCGCCCCGATCGGCGTCAAGGAGGTGCGGGGAGGTGCGGGAGCATGCGTCTGTGTGCGCGGCGGATAAGAGGGGGTCACGTGGACTGGGCGCCGAGACTGGCAGACGGCCGCCGCTCGCTGTTCGAGGGCGACCTGGCACACTGGGGTGGCTCCCACCCGCGGCATCAATGTGTCAGCAAATGCATTTACGTAATGACATTTAGGCCGAAGCCCGAGGTGGTGAGAGATGATGATGGCGCAGCGACTGCCTCGGCACGATCCGGCCACGCCGGACACCGGATGTCTGCTGCTGCTGCTTGTGCTTGGAGTGTGGGGTGAAGGTATGGCTGGTATGGGGCGCACGGTCACACCACCCACCCTAGCCACCCTGCACCCAAGACACCATACAAACTTGGCCATTCAACAGAGTACAAACGCCAAGCAAAAGGCTATTCATCTCACTCTGGCCTCTTTGTCTTGCTCGGCCGCGGCATTCCCCTCACAGCTCCCACTTCTCCTCCTCCCCCAGTTTCTTCTTCTCTCCTCGGGATCCTACTCTTCTACCACCACCGTTGCCGCTCAACAGAACGACACGACAGCGTCTAGGTTGATCGAGTGGCAACCCAAAAGACCAGTGAGCCATTAATCAGAGTGGACATTAGGATTAACCCTATTCCAGGTTTGCTGGCGTCATATTTGTTATCGACCAACCACCGTCCCCTACAACATCTCCCCCTTCCCTCACCCCCACCCCCGTTCTCCCACTCTCATCAACTCTCAATCCATCCCGCACCCATCCAACACCGAGTCACTCCACCCGCACCCACCTATCACTCTCTCCCTCGCTTGGCTCCATCAACCGTCACACCACTCGAGGAGCGCGGCCCTCTTCCATCCTTGACCATGGCCGCCACCCGGACACTCAAGGTCGATGTGACCGTAAGTCTCGCCATCCATGTGCCGCTCGCGTGCCAAGACATCCTCTTGCTCACACCAGTCCGACTACCTGTGCCCGTTCTGCCTGCTCGGCATGCGGCAACTCGAGCTCGGTAAGTCGCCCTGGTCGTCTGTGGTCGCCTTGTGCTCGCGGGGCGCAGCGGAGCCTGCTGCATGGGTGTTGATCTCCCCACACCGACGAAGGTGGGGAACGGCCCGAGCTCAGCAGCGCGCGGTCGTGCGGATACAACGAGGCATGTTAGCGCAAGGAGCCCGCGGACTGAAGTTGCCATGCCCCGTGAGCGGTGGGCATGACACCCACGGCTCCGCCACGGGCATAGCATTCTCTCGCTACAGCTCCGCTGTTCGGCACCACTTGCGCCGCCTCCACCGCATCTCGCGCTAACCCCAGCCATTGAAAAGTACCGCGAGCGCGACCACGAGCCGTTCAACGTCGAGATCTGCATGCGCCCCTTCCAGCTCAACGGTCTCATCTCCGAGACCCCGATGCAGCGCTCCGAGTACGGCGAGAAGAAGTTTGGCGCCGACCGCTGGAACTGCGTTTGCGACTCGCTCGCGGCCAAGTTCAAGTCGGTCGGTATCGACTAGTGAGTTTCCTCGCCAAGGGAGGGGGCGGAGCGCACGTCATCCGTTGCCTGTCGCCCCTGGGGTGACGCCGCCCGGCCGCGGACGAGAGTGGGCCCGCTAACAGCAGCAAAACCGACGGCGCCATGTCGCAGAGCCACCTCGCCCACCGTCTCACCGAGTACGCCGGACAGCTCAAGCCCGAGTCTCAGCTCGCCGTCTCCATGGACATCTTCGACCTCTACCACGTCAACGGCGTGCACCTGAGCGACCGCGAAGGGCTCGCGGAAATCGGTGTCAAGCACGGCCTCTTCTCTGACAAGGACGGCGGCCTTGCGTGGCTGGCCGGCAACGCGTGCGACCTCGAGGTCAAGAAGCAGTACCAGACGGCGCAGCGCATGGGCATCACCGGTGTGCCCTTCTTCGTGTTCCAGGACAAGTATGCGGCCTCAGGCGCCATGGGCGTCGACGAGTTTGTCGAGGTGAGTCGCTGTTCGGTGTCCGAGGTTTGGGAGAGAGGGCGCAGGCTTGGGCGCAGGCGTGGGCGGAAAAGCTGCACGGCGGGGCGGGGAGGAGCGGTGTGTGTGGGGGAGCACCCTTCGGGCCGTTGCCTGTCTCCGAGAACCCGACGTCACTCCGAGTGACATACCATGGCGCCCATGACGAGCGCCATGACGGGCACACGCGGAACGCCGCTGGGCGTGTACCAGAGATCGGGAACCGTGCCGGCGCGATCCTGCGCCAACATGACGAGTGACATCTGCGGCGCAGTCACGCCTCGGGCGCCCAGGCCGAGGTGACCCACGATCGCGAGCCGGCCCCGCTTCCATTCCGCGCCACATTCATTCCGTTGCTCGACTGGCGGATCCGACAGGATCGGCTTATCTACGTATCCCTGGGGTGCCCGATACTTGATGGCGCTCTGCCTCGGTTCCGCTCGCTTCCTCATGTCCCCTCCAGTCTCGCCGTGTCACGTGCCCTCTTCGTGCTCTCCACACGTGCTGACCTCCAGATTCTCGCCGAGATCAACAAGCGCGAGAAGGACACGAGCGCCAGCCCGCCCGTGTTCCAGTCCGGCGAGCAGTGCCCGATACAGACGGGCGGCGGGCACGTGCCGCCGGCCCCGCAGCCCGCGGCCGCGACGGCCGCGCGCTAGTTGTATATTCACGAGAACCAGTGACGAGGCGTGTGAATCCGGCGTCCACGACGGACGGTGTCTGTAGTTTGTAGGTCCTGTGAGATGTAGGTAGGCATGCGCTTGAGCGGGGGGCGGAGGCGCTTAGGGTGTGATACCCCAGTGAAACATGGTCGCGTTCGCGCGCTTCGCGTAGAGGCCTGAGCGCGCTGCGCTTCTGTTCGGTACCACCGTGTCACGAGAGCACGTCTGACGATTCTGACGCCCCCACCTCTTACCGGAGCGCACCGGCATATCGGCCGGCACAACCGCGGAGCAGCCACGCAGTCGCCAGGAATAGTGTGCACACGCGCTTGCCTTTCGACCACGAAACCGACTGCGCGTGATGAATCAGCACGCTCCCCGGCGGCCACCCAGCACGACTACCGACGGCCTGGGTGCTGCCCCCAGGCCGTCGGCAGTCGTGCGGCTCCGACAACGAGCGGCTTCCTGGGGTTGCTGACCCGCCACACGGTGTTTGTGGCGAGCTGACGCATGCACTGGATGCTGGTGTGGCGGCGTCCCCGGCGTGCGGAGTTCCCGGCCTGCGGATGGCTGCGGAGAGCTGTGGATCGCTGCGGGTAGCTTGCTGCCACTAGGTCGCGGAGCTATGCATGTGGCGGAGGGAGGCTAGGGCGGGTTGCGCGTCCACCACACGGTGCTCGCAGCTTACAGCGGAGGGAAGCAAACGGGCGCAACATCCCCGCAGGCGGGGCAACCTCCCCGCAGGCGCCGCGCGCGCCACATCGCCGCAAGCTGACACATGTACTGAGGCGGCGTCCCCGGCAGGCGGGTTGCTCATCGCCACAGGGGTGCGCGAGCTGACGCATGCAGGCGTGTTGGCCGCGGGTAATGGCTTGGTCTTCGCCAGGTCTTTGGCCTTTGTTCGGTTCGCCTGCCACGCTCCGTTTCCGTTGGGTATGGGCTGTGGCGGCGCGAGGCGTACAGGATTGGATCTCGACTGAATTCACGAGCACATGAGTCGTGTGCGCAGTGCCGTGGGAGCAAGCGAGCTGAAGAGAGGTGTAGCTTGGTCATGGCCCGCCAGCTGCTGGCCACTTGGCTGACTGCCGTCTGTCGAGAGGTTGTCGAGGACGCAGCGATGAACGGGCTGAGACGTACGTCCACCCCCACGCACACCCCCGCTCGCCGCCGCTGCCGTACAGCCCGGCCATGTACGTCTTTCTTCACTACTTGAATTGCTGACCTTGCATGCTCCATCCGGCGGGCCTGGCGGTGTTGTTGAGGAGGTCCGGACGCGCCGCGGTTGGGCGCAGTGAAACACGGATCGTTGTTGCGCAGCATCGCAGGGGCTCGAGCACACTGACACATGCACAGCATCTTGCACTCGCCGTTGTCTTTGCTGCGTCCCTCTCTCCGTGCCCAACTCGCTGGATCGTTGTGTTGCCGAATCAAGCCCGCCTCGTCGCGTCAGTTACTCGAACCCCGCTCCGCCTCGTGCCCCCATGCCCCCCACTCTCCATCACCGAGGGATCAAGGTACAACAGGTGCATATCTATAGTCTCACGCTGACGGGTACGCCGTTCGCCGTCACGGCACCATCGCCGCCCCTAGACGCGGCGGTACACGCGCAGCCAGTACCGCGCGTTCTCGAGCTTGCAGGGCCACCGCTCCGCCCCGAGGCGGAACCACCGCGAGTCCTCGCTCCGGACCTTCTCCCACCCCCCGTCCGCCCCGGCCTTGGAGATGGCGCCGACGATCGCGTCGAGCACCATGTACACGGGCCACGTGCGCCCGTCCTTCCCGAGGGGAAACTCGGCGATGTCGCTCGCCGAGTCCGCGACGAGGAGCAGCCCCCCGCGCGGCGTCGCCGCCGTCACCGCGCGCAGGAGGGCGACCGTGCGCGCCCGGTTCTGCGAGAGCAGCTCCGTGAGCGTGAAGAAGAGCGTCGTGATGTCCGGCGCGGGGACGCGCGCGAGGGCGGGTATCGCGGCGAAGGCCGGGGCGGTGAAGGCGGGGTGGGGCGTGAGCGGCGGGGAGGGGGGCGGAGGGGCGAACGCCTCGGCCGTGGGCGAGGCGTCGGGCGTCGGGAGCCCGGGCGCCGCGAGCAGGTCGCCCTCGATGAAGGTGAAGGCGGCGTCGAGCTGCCACCGGTCGCGGGCGGCCGCCTCGATGCGCGAGATCACGCCACCCCACGCGCCGACGTCGACACCCGTCCACCGGATCCGGCCGCCGCGGGAGGCGAGCGCTGCCACCGCCAGGAGCTCGGAGCCGGCGCCGCCGCCAAGCGAGAGTATGTGCGTGCGTTCTTGCGGGCCGGCGGGGACGGCGGCGCTTGGCGCCTCCCCGGTGGGCTGGGCGTCCTCCCCGGCGGGCTCCTGGGTGTCCTCCTCGGCCGGCTCCACCTCTTCGTCATCCTCATCCCCGCTCGCCTCGCCATCGAGCGCGCCCGCCGCCTCGTCGGTAAACACCCTGCGCACATCCCGTATCCCCGCCATAAGGTCGCGGAAACACAGCGCGCGGCTCGGCACCCACCGCCCCGCGTAGGCGTCGAGCAGCGCCGGGTAGGTGAACAGCTCGAGCCACTTGCGCTCGAACAGCAGCCCCTTGGCGCGCTGCACGAGCGCGGGGAACTCGTCGCTGTTCAGCGTGTCGAGCAGCGCCCACCGCAGCACGGTGAGCACCTCGTCGTTGGTCGGCTGCGCAAAGTGCGACGCGGGGGGCACGCCGGCGTCCTCCTCCTCCTCGCCGATCGCCTCGGGGCGCTCCCCTTCCTCCTCGCGCTCCTCGTGCGCGGGCGGGTGGTGCAGCTTCGGGCCGCGCTTCTTGGTCTGCGTGCGCTTCTTGGGCGGGCCGCCGGAGCGCGAGCGGTGCGTCATGGTGTACGGTGTCGGGGTCGGTCTCACCACATCCTCCGCCTCCACTGCCGCTCAACATTTCAGACCTCCACCGGCGATCCCGGCAATAGGGAGCGGGAGCTGATTTACTCCCGCTCGCCCGGCCTCGCACCGCTCGCAACCCCGCCGGTGCAGCATAAAAAGGTCGACGTGCGCGCAACATTTCTCTTTTTCTTTGATCAAAAATGGGCACGGCTCTGCCATAGGGCAGGGGTTCTCTTACTCCCCCGCACCGCCTCGCCGGAGCACACTAGACGGACGGATTAATGCCTCGACACCATATAGGAAACCCGCCCAGAGTGTCTTATCGCTGGGAGGGTGCTGGTGTGTCGATACAGTCTTGTACACATGTGATGGATCTCTTTCTGTGATTGCAATTGCGAGCGTGCGTTTGCCCCTCTAGTCTGCAGAGAGTCTGCAGAGTCGTAGAGAGCCTTCACGCCGAGTGCAAGTTTGCTGCTTTGCCTCGCACCAAATGTTGTGCGAGTGCGAGTGCAGCTAGTGCAGATGAGCGCCGATCCAGCCACGTGACTTTGGACCTGTCGACCCCAGGCACCTCCACTCTCCACGTCCCACCGCGAACTCGACAGCGCATCCATCGCCCAACACCCCTCCCTCTCCGCAGCAGCGCGCGCTCCCCGCCTTTGTCCGCTCCATCTCTTTCCTCTTCACCACTTCCCACCACTCCCCCCGCCACTCCAGCACCTTCCGTCGCTGCGCCCCAGGCGCTCCACCTTGCCAAGCCAGAGTGACTACCATGTCCCTGCCCCTCCTCGACGCGCGCACGCGCGTCCACGGCGCGCGGGAGCTCGCGTGGGCCGAGCCAACAGAAGAGCATGCGCGCGCTGAAGCGCGCCAGGCAGACGGCACAACGACCCTGCCCACCGCCGCGGAGCTGTTCGTGCCCTCGCTCCCTGGGCTGCCGAACATGGCCGACCACCCGACGTGAGTGACGAGCGCCGAGGCGGAGGGGCGTGGTGAGGTGGTGGGCGTGAAGGCGAGGGCAGGCGCTGGTCCGTCGTGCCTGCCGCCAGTGCGCATCGCCATCGCTTCTCCGCACCGCTTGGCCGTGCCCGCTCCAACTCCGGCCGCACAGCCCCGCTGACCCCAGACACCCGCTGAATCTCTATGCCGGCGAGATCCCGTCGTATCCGGGCGAGAACCAGGGCGGCGGCGACGGCACGACGGGCAAGGACGCGCGCCTCTTCTTCATGATGGCCAAGGCGCGGCGGAGTGCTGGCAAGCAGCGCGTCATCTTCTGGTTCAACGTGAGTGACGCGGAGGCGACGCACCGCCTTGGCTTGGCGCTGCTACCTCGCAACTCGCGCATCGCGTTTCGCTGACCCCAGGGCGGCCCCGGGTGCTCCTCGTTCGACGGCTCGCTCATGGAGGTCGGACCGTTCCGCACTGTCCCCGCGTCGCAGACCGAAAGCGGGCAGACCGAGCTCAAGCTCGTCGAGGGCGGGTGGGAGGAGTATGCCACCATGGTGTTCATCGACCAGCCGCCCGGGACGGGCTTTTCGTACGTCCCCACCAACGGGTTCCTGCACGAGCTGGACGAGGCGAGCGCCCACCTCATCCACTTTATGACCAACTTTTACAAGGTCTTTCCCGAGCTCGAGGGGCAGGAGACGTACCTCGCCGGCGAGAGCTTTGCGGGGCAGTACATCCCATACTTTGGTGAGTTGCGATCCAGACACACTGTTGACCGCAGCCGACGCCCTCCTTAAGACGAAGAAGCTTCCCAAGCTCGCGCTCAAGGGTGTCGCGATCGGGAACGGGTGGATCGACCCCCTGCGACAGTACCCCGCCTACCAGGAGTTTGCGTACAAGAAGGAGCTCATCGTGAAGGGCTCGGCGGTGAGCTACCGTGCATCTGCCCAGCTGACCCCAGGCCGGCAAGGAGCTCGACGAGGCAATGGCCAAATGCAACGCGTCGTTGGCCGAGTACACCGACCCACTCAAGACCCCCATAAACATCGAGGCGTGCGAAAGGGTCATGCACAAGGTGACCAAGCCGTTCGTGAAAGAGTGAGTTGGTCCAGCTGGCGACGCGTGATGGGACACAGCTGACCACAGATTAAACGGCAAGAAGGTGTGCATGAACATCTACGACGTGCGCAAGACAGACGACTACCCGCAGTGCGGGATGGGATGGCCGCCTGACCTCTCGGACGTCTACTCGTTCCTGAAGCGCAAGGACGTCGTGCAGGCGCTCCACGCCACGATGCACGAGACGGCGTGGACCGAGTGCAGCGGGCGCGTGGCCAGCGAGCTGCACAACCGCCGCAGCCCCGCAGCTGTCCACCTGATCCCCGGCATCCTCGAGGCGGGGATCAAGGTGCTGATGTTCGCCGGCGCCGAGGACCTGATTTGCAACAACGTCGGCATCGAGAACATGATCGACGCCATGACATGGTCGGGGGCCACGGGGTGGGGCAACGCAACAGCGCTGCCATGGAGCGTGAACGGCACGCGCGCCGGCGAGTGGACCGAGGTCCGCAACCTGACGTACGCCAAGGTGGCCGACGCGAGCCACATGGTGGGCTTTGACGTGCCGCACGTCACCAACGACATGATCATGCGCTTCATGGACGTCGACTTCAACCTCGTCCCAGGCGTGACGGGCGGCTGGAGCTCCAAGGTGGGCGAGGACGAGCGCCCCGCGGTCCACTTTGGCGCGCTCAAGGACGACACGGGGCTACCGCTCCTCAAGGGCGGCCACAGCGACTGGGAGGCGTGGTACAACGCCGTCTCGGCCGTGGTCATCCTCTGCATCCTCGGCGGCATCGTGGGGTGCTACTTCTACTTCCGCCGGCGCCGGCTGCGGCGCCAGGGCCGCGTCGCGCTCGGCCTCCCCACCCAGCGCGACTCGGAGGAGCGCGTGCCCCTCGCGGCGGAGGACTACGAGATGCAGGAGGACTCGTACCCCCCGCGCCGGGACAAGGGCAAGGGGCGCGCCATCGAGCGGGCGAGCGCCGAGAGCGAGGAGCGCGGGCCCAGCGTGTTTGCCCTCGGCGACGAGGACGAGGACGGCAAGGAGCGGTAGTGCACGGAACATAGAGCAGCATAGTGACAGTGTAGAGATATAGAGTTGTGCAACTGGTCTTCGGCACGCCGTTGGCGGCGATAAAATGGAGAACGGCCTCGATCGAGGACGCGGCGTTGAGCGCTCGCGCTCACCACCCGTTGTCATTGGCACGGAGGCAGTACGGGGCCGATCTCGGAGCTCGGACCGCCCTCCGTGCCGCCTTATCTCACCACGCCGCTCAATCGCAGATTGGCAGGAATACGCCGAGCTGCGGGCGCCGAACAACCGCGGCCGAGGCAAGCCCAGTACCGGTGGTGTGACCCAGCGCCCCGTTCCAAATGCGGGCGCGGGGGCGGCTCGCCGTGCCCGTCTGGGCCAGGACGCCGAGCTCGCTTCGCCCTCCAGGGCGTACAGTACGCTGCAGCAACGTGTGCGCGCGACCGAACGAGATCGCGCGACCACGACCGTCACGCGCGCACGGGCAGCGCGTCAGATCGGATCTGGGCAGCTCTCTTCTGGACCTGACACTGGAGCTGTGGACGATCGAGAGCAGCAGAACGAACGTCGCATTCCTTCCGATTGATCTAGCCGCGAGGATGCCCAGCTGCCCAGCCCGCCCAGCTGCCCAGCCCGCCCAGGCCGCCCACCCCTGCCCAGCAGCAGAGAGGAGACAGGGAGACGAGGCGGCACATGGTGCGAGGCTCGGGGTGCGGAGGCGGGCGGAAGTCGGCTGCTCGGTTGTGGAAGGCTCCAAGTGGAC
This sequence comes from Cutaneotrichosporon sp. PK4640, assembly GCA_023630115.1. Taxonomy (NCBI): domain Eukaryota; kingdom Fungi; phylum Basidiomycota; class Tremellomycetes; order Trichosporonales; family Trichosporonaceae; genus Cutaneotrichosporon; species Cutaneotrichosporon sp. PK4640. The sequence continues at coordinate 49,221 of JAMALN010000025.1, read as the reverse complement.
GCGTTGAGGCGCAGAGGGCACCGAGGGCATGTGTCGGGAGGCACGAGATGGACCAAGATGGGACAGGATGGAACGCACGTGTGTGGCAATGGTCGAATCCACCCGCGTTCTATTACTCTAGTCCTAATCCTTGCATCTAATTACCCTGAATTTATATCAAAGGCTCAAGCCCCGGCGGTGAGTGAGGGTGAGCTGGGCCGGCCGCGGGGGGCAGCAACCCAACCTCCACCGTAGCAGTGCTGCTTGGCCCCCACGCGTCCACCCGAACACCACCCAGCCGCACTATTCTCTGTCCAGACTAGCATCTCTCCCTCCATCCTCTCATCTCACCTCTTCTCACTCGTCAATCTCCTCTCCGCCCACTCCCCCCACCCCCCAGTCGCTCGCTTGCCCGCTTGCCAGCTCGCTGCTTGCTCCCTGCTTGCTGCCTGCCAAGCTTGCCCAGCCGTCTCCAGCCACCCGGTTGTTGACGCCTCGCCGATCGGGCCATCGCGCTGCCACCGCGCTGCACTCTTGCTTCGCCCACGCCGCCCCCATGCCCGACGTCTAGAACGCACACCTCCCACACCGCACCAAAAGCGAGGCCCCCCTCGCCCCCCGTCCCCTCCCCCACCCCACCCCTCCTGATCCCACCCAGCCATGAAGGTATGATGCCCGCGCTTGCCGCCGCTCACCCCAGTTCGGCAAGAGCATTGTCGCGTCCCAGGTCGCCGGGTGGTCCGAGTACTACCTCAACTACAAGGCGCTCAAGAAGATCATCAACAGCCTCGCGGCCGGCCGGCCCGCGAGCGAGGTCGCGATACTGGCCACCGGCGGGCGCCTCAAGAAGCACAGCGTCGACCTCGCGTCGCCCGCCACGAGCGCCGACGAGACGCCCACGTTCCCCGCGCTCGACGCGACGCTCTCCCTCGGTGCGCCCGCTGCGCCCGAGGCCGACGCCGACGCCGCCCCCGGCACCCCGTCGATCGCCATCACCGCCGACGCCGAGGATGCGCTCGACCTCGAGCCGCTGCCGGCGCAGGCGCAGCCGCCGGCGCCGGGCGGGACGCACTCGATGATTAGCGCGAGCAACCGCAACGGCAGCGCGCGCGGGGACAGCTTCAAGGCGCACCGCGACGCGTTCTTCTTCCTCCTGCAGCGCGAGCTCGAGAAGGTGAGCGTTACCTTGTCTCAAGTTCTCCCTGACACCAGATCAACCAGTTCTACCTCATCAAGGAGCGCGAGCTCCGCCTCCGCCTCCTGACCCTCCTCAGCAACCGCAAGCGGTTGTTGCGTAGCCAGCGCGAGCTCGACGCCGACGGCGCAGATGTCGGAGAGGGCGAGAAGCGCTCAGCCGAGTGGAGCTCGCTCGAAGAAGGCTGGCGCCTGTTTGAGCGTGACCTCGGCAAGCTCCAGGGCTTTATCGAGATCAACGCGACGGGCTTCCGCAAGATCCTCAAGAAGTGGGACAAGCGCTCCAAGTCCAATACCAAGGAGCTCTACCTCGAGCGCCAGGTCGAGGTGCAGCCGTGCTTCAACCGCGAGTTTATCGCCCGCCTCTCGGACATTGTCGCGGCCAACCTCGTCGACATGGGCAACGGGATCGACCTCGTGTCCGCGTCCTTGCTAACGGCCGACCTCCCCGAGCCCATCGCAGAAGACGCCCTCACCTTTGACCGCGAGGACTACGAGTCGGACCCGGGGGAAGCGCTCGCCACCGACGCCCTCCTCGACCTCGAGGTCAACCTCCCCAAGGTCGTCGAGGGTGGGCGCGACTCGCTCGCCCACTGGCTCAAGCAGGCCAAGCGCCTCCTGGCCAAGGACATGACGGGCAGCCGCGCCATGCGCATTGTGTGGCGCGCGGCCCTCACCGTCCCCGACGACTACCTCGACCTCGTGTTCACGCTCCCCCTCGACTTCCACTACGTCGACAAGATCAACGACCGTGGGCCCCTGCACCTCGCGTGCATCAACGGGTCGCTCAAGCTCGTCGAGAAGTGCATCGACAAGGCACCCGAGCTGATCGAGCGCGAGGATGCCTACGCCCGTCGCCCGATCCACTATGCCGCGATGCACGGGCATCCGTCCGTCGTGTCGCTCCTGCTGAACGCCGGCGCCAACTCGTCCCCGACCGACAAGGACGGGTACACCCCGCTCATGCACGCCATCACGCAGGGCCACCTCGAGGTCGTGCGCATATTCGTGTCGGGTGAGGCCGACGTCGAGCCCACTGCCCTGTCCACCGATCTTATCCCCCTGTCGCTGGCGTGCCAGTACGGTCACGTCGAGGTTGCCGAGCTGCTCCTCAAGCGCGGCGCCAAGATCCGCCCCAACTCGGAGGGCATGTATCCCATGCACGTGGCGGCCAAGGCCGGCCACGAGGCCATCTGCCGCCTGCTTGTCGACCAGGGCAAGGGCGGCGGCAAGGACAAGCCCGACAAGTACAACCTCTGGACGCCGATGCACCACGCGGCTGTCGGCGGGCGCCCCGAGCACCTCGCGTGTATCCGCGTGCTCGTGGCTGCTGGATGTGACGTGAACGCCCTCGACGAGTACGGCAAGTCGCCAGGGTGGTACGCGGCGTGGTTTGGCCAGGTGCCGATCCTCAACTTCCTCGTCGAGTCGGGCGCCCGCCTCAACTCGAGGGAGACCGAGATCCGCGGCATGGAGAACCTCGGTCTGTCGGCCGACCCGCAGATGGACGGCATGTCGCCCGGGTCCGACGTCGAGCTCGAGCCGCCTGCCATGGAGGACTTTGAGCTCATCCCCTCGCTCTCCCTCCCGCCTCCCATGGTCCCCCTGCGCGTCTACGGCCACGAGTTCCTTGCCAAGCGCTGTCTCGTGCAGCTGTCGCTCGGCCACCCATTCTCCAAGGGCCACGAGAAGACGCCTCCCGTCAAGATCTACTCGCGCTCCTCGGGCTCGGACTCGCTGCACATGTGGTCGAGCCTCAAGCTCGTCATGACCTCCAAGTCGGACACGACCATCAACCCGCACTCGGTCATCCTTCCGCTCGCCGACTCGCGCGAGGTCTTCTCGTTCCAGGTCCAGTCGCTCGAGAAGTTTACCCTCGAGGTGTCCCTGTACCCGACCTTTGGCTCCAAGGTCATTGGCAGGGCACTCATCCACCCCTCGACGTTCACCAACATCCAGGACCACAAGGGGTTCACCGCGTTCCTCGTCGACCACCACCTCAAGACGATCGGCGAGGTCGCCTTCGAGGTCAGCTGTATCCAGCCGTTCGAGGGCGCCCAGCTCGAGATCGGCGGCCGCGTCGAGACCTACTGGAAGAGCACGGTTGCGCCGTCAAATACCGCGCAGGACCACGCCCACCAGTTCCAGTCGCACCGGCCCATCGGCGTGTCGTCCCTCCCCCCGTCCGCAAGGCCAGCCGTCACCGCCCCGCAGCAGGACGAGCCCGCGCTCGTGACCGCGTCGTCGCTCAGCGGCGACTACATGCGCCTCAAGGTGCAGGTCACGCGCGATGGCGTCCCCGTCGTCTACCCGGATGCCAAGCTGCCCGTCCCGGGCTTCGACGTCGGCGTCCCGAACCTGACGTACGCGCAGTTCGAGGCGCTGGCCGAGGCGCACGGCCGCACGCTCCCCAAGGGCGCGACTGCCGACAGCCTTACTGGGTGGCATGCGCTCGTCGCTGGCCAGTTTGCGAGCGTCAAGGACGTGCTTGACCTCGTCCCGCCCGACGTCGGCATCAACCTCTGTCTCAAGTACACGCGCGCCTTCGACGCCGAGCGCCTCGGCATCGCCCGCAGCATCGAGGTCAACGAGTTTGTCGATGCTGTCCTCCAGGTCGTGTACGACGCCGGAAGGGATACGCCCGGCAGGCGCTTCCTCTTCTCGTCCTTCGACCCGACCGTCTGCACCGCCCTCAACTGGAAGCAGCCAAATTGTGAGTTCCGCTTCCCTACCCTGCTAACCCCAGACGCCGTCATGTTCGCGTCCTACTGCGGCCTCGACAGACACCAGCAGGGCGGCGCGCACCTCGTCCCCGTCGTCACCGGCTCCGAGCCAGACAACCGGTGCCTGAGCGTGCGCGAGGCGGTCAACTTTGCCAAGCAGACCAACCTCCTCGGCGTCATTCTCGAGGCGACGACGCTGGCGGCCGTCCCGAGCCTCGTGGCCAGTGTCAAGGACGCGGGGCTGCTGCTCGCCACGTTTGGGGACGACCCAGACATTGCGGGGCTGCGGCAGGGAAGCGGGGACGGAAGGACAGTGGACGCGTATTGTACCAATGGGTGAGTCGAACCGCTGAGGAACGTAGGGAGGCAGGCTTGGCGCCGAGCGTCGCGTGGCTCGCCGACCGGGCGCCGGCTGCGATCAAGATCGCATGTCGGCGTGTGGCGCAGCCTGTCGTCTCGAGCTGTGAAGGCTGGCGCCGGGTCCGTGAACGTCGCGCGGATCTGTGACACGGCGCCACGGCGCGATCATGGCGCCGAGTGACGTTGGCATGGGCCAGATCGAGAAGCCACTTGAGACTGTGGTACCGTGCCGAAGTCCCCTCCGAGATTGTGTCCGAGGATTGCGCGTGCCACCAGATGGAGTGCCTCGCGTGGCTACTCGCTCCACGGCGTTACACCGCGCACGTTCCCTCTTCCCCAAAGTTCTTGGTCTGTTGCTGACGCCCAGAATCATGACGCTCGTGATATAGTTAGAATGTGATGCATTGTTGGCATGTACGCTGGTGGCGCCGTGAGTGTGACAGACGGGGAGGAGGCACAGTGTGGAGCAGTAGTGTGAGTATAGTGTGAGTGTGGGAGTGGGAGTGGGAGTGTGGGTGAGGGAGATAGAACGCGAAACTCGAGACGAGCACGTGAGAACTCCGTGCCGGGAGAGACACCGTCCGCTCTCGGCGCGGCGTACGCCTCCCCCACCTGTATGCTTGGCGCGGCCGTGCATTGGCATCAGAGGATCGGATCGGGGGAGGGTGCGCTGCGGATAGAATCAGCCAGATCTCGGCGTCGTCGGGGTGTCGGAGGCACGCCGCCTGCAGAGTGCGAGGCCATTGGGTGAGAGCGGGACCAAATATACGCCGAGCCCGAGGTCATGTGCTGCGGTTGTGATTCCCCCTACAGTCACGTCGTCATGCATGTTGGTTCTTACGCGTTTTGCCAACACCTCGCTCGTCTCTAGACTCTATTCAGCTCCAACAGCTCTCTGCTCCACCCGTCGGCTGCCCCGGCCCACCTGCGCACCCCGCCCCCACTCGCTTCGCGACCGCGACACACTCTGCATTCCACAGTGAGTTGCCCGCCCGTGCCAACGGCGCCCGCGTTCCCCTCCCCCCTCGCCTGCCTCGGCAGAGACCCAGACCCCTCCCAGACCCCGTGACCTCGTGCCCTGCGCCACCCCCGCCGCCGCCCATCCCACCTCTCCATCGCCCACTCCATCTAACAGTAGATGGCGAGCACCAACTCTTCACCAGCGACCCCCTCCCCGCAGCCCTCTCCGCACGCGCACAACGCCGCGCACCCCCCGCACGCCCACGGCCCCGCAGACCACGACCACGCGCACGCCCCCGCGCACCCCCAGCCCGCGATGGACGCGAGCAAGCTCAACCACACGCCCGCGCCGCTCCCCGCCGACGACGGGCCCGCCTCGCCGCCCCTGCGCGACGCCAACGCCATGTTCTCGAACCCGTTCAGCGGCGAGAGCGCGTATCTCGACAACGAGCCGCAGCACCCCACCGTCGCGGAGACGGGCGAGCTGGGCAGCTCGCCGCGGCAGGGGCCCGGGCCGCGCATGGGCCAGCTGAAGCGGCGGGAGAGCGAGCCCATGCCCCAGCGCCGGATTATCCGGCTCGCCTCGTTCGGCGGGGAGGGGCTCGCGGCCAAGCCTGCGCGGCCGTGTCCCGGCGAGGTGGAGGAGGAGGCGGTCGTGTAGTTGCCGAGCCGAGGCGATAGAGGCGGCGAAGGGGACGGCGAGCGAGCACGCAAGAAGCAAGTCGAAACCACCCAGGCGCTGTAGAGGTCGAGCATGAGATGCACCGTGTACATTCTCGCGGGCTGCGGCTGTGCGGTGTAGGCGTAGCGCGATGCTGGTGACTGCAAGATTGCTCAAGTGGGTTGCGCAATAGTAGCGACAGCAAGGCAGCAGTCGTCGGCCGCATGTGCTAGCGAGCGCAAGCTCAGTGTACAATACCTCCTTTGTCAGTCGCAACAGCAACATGCGAGCCAGCATGAAGCTCTCCTGCCATGTCTGCCACCCACCACGACGGTGCCATCGCAACAACAGCGCTGACACCGCGCTCACTTGTGATCTCCAAGTTACGAAACGCAAAGCCCTATCTAGCCCACCAAACCCGCCATATCCACCATCCCCACTAATCCCACTTCCACTAGCACCCGCCGTGCTAAGAGCAGCAGGCGCACACCGAGACATTGCGCGCGTCGCAGTGCCTCAAAGCCGCGGCTGCCTGTCTCACGGACATGTCGGCCGGGCCACTGATCATATTGACACATTGAGGCTAATCGATCACTGGAACTGGGGAACTGGGCGGCGAGGTACTACCCCGCGCCGCCGCCGCACCAGGAGGCAGCTTATCAAGCCCAGCGTCCGCCGCTGCCCCGCGCATCCTACGTCGAGCAATGTGCAACGGCCGGGGCGGTGCACCCCGTGACTCTCGGCATGGCATCCTGCATTCCATCCTTGGCCGCTGGCCGCACGTCCTAGATGCTTCATGTTGCCGCTTCGATCGGGTGCCTTTGACTCGGCCCCCGCCCGCGCCCGGGAACAGCTGGAACAGCTACTGAGAGCCTCTAGAGTGGCGGAGTACGCAGCTGCACAGAACATTGCATGAGAAGCTGCATCGGGGAACACTGCCACCTCCCTTTGCAGCGTCCGTCGCTCGAGGCCGACGGACCGCCATCTGTCGCCTGCCGTTATCTCGTGTGCTTCACTCGCCTCCAGCCTCCGCCGCCGAGATAGGCAAGCGCAAGCCCACCCCGCCACCAGACCCAGTTGGGACATGAAGCGAGGTTTCAAGAGGCGATGAGAATGAGAGGAAATGGGCAGAGGAGGACGGACAGCGCCGGTCGGGCTGAGGCGAGAGGACGAGCTGTCGTCATTGAGGGTGTGCCTGAATTCCATGTCCCGTCCCTGATGCACGTCATCCTCTGGCGGTTTTTGATTCACGTGATCTCCCGCTCTGGCTTTCCTACTGCCATCAGAAATTTAGACTCTGCCCACAACGGCTGCAGTGCGGTCAAACCCGCAGCCACCCCGGGCCTGACATGCCTGACCGCCGCCTCGAGTCGCCTGAGCGCTTGGCAGGCGAGCAGAGGGAGGCAACGGCAGCAAGCCAGGACGAGGGCACGGATGATCGCTAGATTGAGCCTTGTCGAGTCCTGAAGACCTGAGGGTGCCGCAGATTGCCTCGCCGGCATCGTGCCGTAGCTGTGGCTCGTGTCTGTTTCAAGCCCTCTCTCAGCTCTCAGCAGCATTCTCTTCTTTCGGCGCGGGCGTGCATGTTGCATGTTGGAGGATCGTCGCGGCGCATCGCAGATCGCACAGAAGGACGCCGATCCGTCTACACATGCACACATCCACTGAATAAGCTCACCTTGCACAATTGGGAGGCTGCGCCTCTCTGCTCGCAATCACTGCTCAGCGCCACCTGAAGCACTGCCATCTGCCAAGTCCTGTACGCACAGACGTTGATGGTCGAGCCAAGCAGAGGGAGTGGAGGCAGTGGAGGGAGTGATGGGAGTGATGGGAGGAGGCAAGGAGAGGCAGAGGGCAAAGGGCGAAGAGTAAAGCCGCTCTGCCCTTTTGGGCTGTGCTCTGTACGTTCAAGTACCCTGAGCTATCACTATGCCGCCCTGCCTCCGCCCTAGGTTACCCTCATGCTCGTACCGTCCACCTGGCTTGATCGCCCCCAGCTTGCAGGTCGCACTGCTGCACCTCGTTTGCACCCCAGTTCCCCCCCCCCACCTCGCACCCAACCGCTGCTGGCCCCAACCACCACCGGCACCACCCCCGTCTCCCTCTTCCCTCTCCACTCTTCTCATCCTCGCCGCCATCTCTTACTCCTCTCTTGGCAACAGAGATCTACTCTACTCTATCCACCTCATTACCACCAACGTCCCCCTTGTCACCTCACTCCTCCTCTCACACACCCCGCACCCCTTCCCTCGCCACACGAGCACATCCCACCCCCACCTTCACCCTTCACCCTCCTCCCCATCACCCTCCCGGCACCCCGGCCCGCCATGTTAGGAGGTCTCCACGGCCTCCGTCGGCGCAAGCCTGCGCCCGTCCCCGAGCGCCGCCGTATCCTCTACCCCCGCCAGAGCCAGTCGACCGATGACGGCAGCGACGACGACGAGCCGACCCCTACCCAACAGCCCACCAGCGATGCGCCGCCCCCGACCTCGGAGCCGCCTCGTGAGTCCCCTTTCCCATCTTGTAGCCGCTGCGCCGCGGAACCTTCCCACTTACGCTACTCCTTTATTGTCTCAATGGTGTGGTCCTGACAGCTGCCTCGTCGCCACAACCCTCCACGCCGCCACCTGTTACCTCTGCCGACCCCGATCCCCCTTCCACACCTCCGACTTCGGACCCTCCTCCAGCTACCACTCCCACCCCGGACCCGCCCACCTCTGAGCAGCCTCCCCCCTCGTCTCAGGACCCTCCGACTGTGCAGCCCCCTACCTCTCAGCCGCCCCCCACCCCGGGTCCCTCGTCCGACAGTCCTCCGCCGGTGACCCCCAACCCCGGTACGACTGCCAACCCCAACCCCAACCCTGGGACCACTGGCGGCGGTGGTGGCACAACCGTCCAGACTACGGTCCAGGAGACGGTTGACCCGCCGCCCACCACCGTGGTCCCCGGGCCAGGCCAGACAAACGTTCCTGCGTGAGTAGATGCGCTTCATCCGAGGGGCTGCGGACTGTCAATTTTAGCGTCGCGAGGGTTTGAATACCATCCCGGTGTCACACCCTCCGCCCAGTCACCCTGCCGAGGCACACTTTCTTCCTGAACAAGGTTGGGCTGACACGTTCTCCAGTCCTCAACAGTCTACGTCCACTGTTATCGTTCCCGCACCGGAGCAGTCCCAGCAGCCCCCGTCCACGCGTGTGACTTGGGTTTCGGACACGAATGTCCCGGGCCTGGTAACGAGCGCACCCGAGACGACTGCGGAGTCGGCCGTGTCGATCACGACCACGGACTCGAAGGGCAACGTGATCACCACGATCCCTTCCTCTTTCACGTCCACCGGTCTCACCACCTCGGGCGGAAACGTCTTCACCGTCACGCGTGTCGTGCACAACCCCTCGGGCGCCCTCGACTCGGGTTCGTCGTCTGGCGGCTCGTCGTCCTTCTTCAACAACAAGGGCGCTGTCGCGGGTGTGTTCGTCGTTGTCGGTCTGGCCGTCGTGGCGATCCTCGCGGCTCTCGGCTTCATCTTCTTCCGGAAACGCCGCCGCCAGCGTCTGGACCGCGAGGTCACCGCCGCGGCCGTCGCTGCTTCTGCTGCTGCCGCCCGCTCCCCGCTGGACGAGGAGGGCGACATTGCTTCCTCGCACCCGACGTCCGAGTCGTACCCGTCGACCATGTCTGCGCCAATGCAGCAGTACAACAACTACGCGACCACGTACGGCAACGGCGGCGGCTACGACCCATTCGCTCTCCAGAGCGACGGCGGTGCCCATGCGACCGGCGTCGCGACTGCTGCTGCTGCTGGTGCCGGGGCCGGTGCGTACGGCGCGTACGCGACCACCGACTTCTCGGACGGCCGCTACCACGACGCACCCGAACGCTACCACGACGACGGGCCGTTCCATGACGCTCACGAGTACGTCAGCGATGGCCAACACCGCGGCTATGACGGTATGGAGCAGGGTGGCCAGGGCTACTACTACGACCCGTACTACGACGACGACCCGAACGCGCCGCACGCCCAGGGCTACCCGCAGCACAACTACAACGAGGACATGTACGGCGCATACTCCGGCGGCGAGGAGAGCATCGGCACACCGACCCACGAGCGTACCGACCCCTTGCACGTCGCCAACCCCTCCAACCCCCCTCCGCCGAGGCAGTGAGCGAGCTGTGCTCGCCGCGGCCGCCTCTGAACGTCACGTCACAGCGTCGACCCGACCCACGTCACTAATACGCACGCACGGACACTAGTTCTAAACGCAAAACCCTGCGCGGCCTCCGCGCCTGATTGTATCATCTCTGCGCCCTCTCTTGTCTGCCTGCGCCGGCCTCGGCCACAGAACCGTAGCCAAGCATTCCACACACGCCACACACGCCGGACGCTGCTGCCTCGCTCTCGGTCTCGCCTCGCTCGTCCCGCATTCCGCAATAGACACACTCATTCATTCACTCATTTGTAGCTCGTTGGCATGCAATTGCGATAGCGATTGGGCGTGGGCGCTCCGTGACCCGTGCGAGTGATGGCCACCACCCGTATCGGTACGAAGCATGCGAGGGATGCGAGAGATGTGCAGGGGCAGACCGCACAGCGCACGCAGCACAGCCTGCAAACCGCCCCTCGCTACAGCGAGGCGAGACCCCTGTGGGGTCGGCGCACCACGGTGACTAACGCTTGGCATGCCGCTATCGCTGTCAAGCTTCGCGCACGGCCGCGCCCTGATCAGCATCCACGCTTCTCATGCTCTGCACAGATACGCGCGCAGCACTGCAGATGTCCAATGCCCGAACAACATTCCGTTACACGCATACCGCGCAGATCACAATCTGGACCAGCCGCAGGGTTGGTTGTCAGCCTCCCGTGCATGCCCGTCGTCCGCCTCTCGGAGGTCCGCCACATGAGACATTCCGCGATGCAGGCACCGCACCCCTCGTCCGCCACAAACCCGTTCCGCCGCCAGTCCTCGCTTCCCCTATGCTCGCAACTTGCGGAGGGCCGAAACGAGGCCATCTGGACTAGAGCCCCGGCACAGGATGCGAGGACACGAGGGCGAGCTGGACCCGCTCTCGCCGTCACCTCGCGCCCCGAAGGTCACCCCCTCCTCACCGCCCTCGGCGTCCCTCCCCGCTCAGCAATCACCGTGTACCTTCCCTCTGCCAGCCCACAACCCCCACACCCACACCCACACCCACACCCACAGCCTCCACCATGCACCAGCCAACCGGCGCTCCCACAACCTGCGACGCTGACCCGTGCGACGGCGGTGACGAGGGATCCAACACGGAAACTAAGGCCGAACCTGGGCAGACTGACGCAGGGCTCGGCCAGTTCGTGTGGGGCGCCGACTGGGACGGCCACTACTGCGAGTACTGCGGGTGCCCATGGAGACTCTAGGCTTTGTGATGCGCGGCACGACCGTTGTTCCGCACCTGCGCGGCCATCATTCATGCCCAGGCCAGCTGTACAAAGGAGAGCAAGGCCGCTCGCCCAGCCCACCCACCCACACAGAATGATCTGCCCGACCCCCGCGCCTACAAACTGCACCGCGCCCTGCTTCGGAGACAAGAAGCGCGTTAACCGCGGACGTGAGTGGGGGTGGGGCACGCTGACCCCAGTGCCGTGCTGGACGCAGTACGACGACGAGTTCAAGTGCTGGTACTGCGTGTACTGCCTCCACCCGTTCTTTATCTAGGCTAGAATGCACCCCAGCTGTGTGCCGCATGCCGAGGTTGGATCCGGCTGAGCGAGGTCTTTGCGTGCAAGTATACGCCTGGATCTTGTTCACTCACTCACTCCATTCACCCACCTCACCATGCTCTGCCACACCCCCGCCCCCCAGTGCCACGACGACTACGTCGACGACTTCATCTACCCCAAGGCCCACCAGAACGACGACATGAATGGTAAAAGGGGAGGAGCGCTGCTACTTCTACATGTACTGTGGGCGCGGGCCGCGATCCTGTTGAATTCTAGGCATGTAGTTTGCCGCTGGGAAGCAACGCGGCTGTTATCTCACGCCACTATTGATAACAGATCGCGTCGAGTCAGTCTCGGCCATCTCCGACGCTCTCGCGCACTCTTAACGTCCCCTCCGTCCCCTCCTCCCTGCATCCTCCCACACTCCCCACAAGACAACCACCCACAAGACGACCACCCACACGACAATGCCCTGCACAGGCGACGAGCGCGGCGCGAACGCTGGCGGTGAGAACGACGCTGGCGGCGCTGACCAGACTTCTGCAGCTGGAGCTTTACGGACGCGTGGGCGTGCGTGTACTGCGGGCGGGCGCCGCCCGAGAAGTGGCACGAGGCTTAGCGGGTGGCGGGATAGCATGGGATGTACTGTGGACAGATTGATGAGTGGCGAATAGTGCTTGCCGGATACTGGGCGGTTTTCGGATGGAACGCTGTCAAGCACTCTCGTGGCGTTTGCGCGCGTGTAATCTTGTTCTGCGCCAGGGAGGACTACGGAAGTACGGAAGCCAGAAGCATCTTGCATCTTTGTGGTAGACGCCATTGTTATCTGATAGCAGGGAGGAGCGCCATTGCAGGACAAAGGTCGCGGCGACGCGTTGTGGCGCGTGACGCCTTCGCACGGGACAAAGGCTGTCCGAACACGTGTTGCTCGCACCCAGCATGCGGAGCGCCGGCGCCCTCATAATGCACCCTCGGCTTCCGCGTCCACGCCATCGCCTCCGCCCGTCACACCCCACCAAATGTCCTGCACCTGCAACGAACCCGAGTACCTCCACTGCGCTGGCAACAGCGAGGGGGAGAACGTCGACCGTGCGTCCCTGCCCAACTAGCTCACAGCAGAACCCTGCAGCCTCGGCTGGGACGAGGAGAACCAGACGTACTACTGCCAGTACTGCGGGGAAGAGTATAGCTACTAGTGGCATGCAATGCGTGTGAGGCTGGCGGGGCGGAGGTGGCCGAGGGGTTGCTCCGTCCGAAGCATGCTGTGTCCACTGTTTCCTGCTTTGTCCAGAAGCTTATATCACTCTCGCCCCGTGCACTTTGACATCTGCCTCTTCTCCACTCGCCACACCAACCATGTCAAGCAACTGCAACGGCTCGATGGAGCCCAACCGCAACTACTGCGCCGGCGACCGCGACGGCAACAACCGCGACCGTAAGCCACCCATCGGATGAGCTCACACCAGAATCGTGCAGCCTCGAGTGGGATAACGAGTACCAGGGGTACTTTTGCCTCTACTGCGAGGAGTACTACGACTATGACGCGTAGACGGGCATGAATCACTTTGGTGGCATAGTTGGGGGCAGGTGGTGGCGGCTGCTTAGCGCGAAGGTGGCGGAAGCGTTGTCTTCCCTACATTGATACTTTGTCGGGCTGTGGTGTTGTCCAGTCGTTGTTCCAAGAAGCACCTCTGCATCCCCGTTAGTCGCCGTCCTCGACAGCGAAGGCCGCTGGCCGCGGGCGCCTATCCACTCTTGCGATGCATTCGCCGCGGGTCGACCCAAGCGAACCAGCACGGCGATAAAGAAGTGGCCGTGCACACACACACTGAGGGCGCTTCTCGTGGCGCTCCGGTGGCGCACATGTGACGCCGGCCCGTTGTTCGGACGACATGTGTACGCGCGTGCCGTTCCGGGAAGCATCGGTGACTACCGCGTCGCGCCGCAAGAAGTCGGCAACCACCCGATCTTGAAGGCATAAAAACCCCTCCTCCCCCTCCCTTCCCCCAACAACTCTCACCATGGTCGCGCACGCCCTCCCCGCCCTCCGCCTGTTCAACGACTCGAGCGACGACAGCGACACCGAGTCCGAGTGCTCGTGCACGTCCGAGATCCTCTGCGACGGCACGCGCGGCGGCTACAACCGCAACAGTGGGTGATCGGTGGCGTGGGTGACGCAGAACCGTGCATTAGCGACTCCTGTGGGAACGGCGAATGGAGGTGCATGTTCTGCCACCGCCGCATGGGCCCGGATGACTGAGCGGGAGCGTAGCAAGACCGTAGATCGGGATGAAAGGGGTTTTCGAAAGATCTGGGAACACGCGTGGGCAGCGCACAATGGTCGCGGCATGGAAGCGGCACGAGATCCCCTCTAACTTCTCGCCCCCGTAACATAAAGACTCAGGTGCCGCCTCAAGGCGTCCTCACCACATCACATCCTTCGCACCATGGTCGCCACTACCCTTCCGTCCCCCCGCAACCAACTCGATCGCCCCATGTCCAGCTTCTGCGAGGGCGACGACGACGGCAACAACGAGGGGCGTGAGTAGCCTGCAGGGGGTGGGACTGACTTTCAGAGGCCTGCCAGGGCGAGTTCGACGACGACGACGAGACGTTCGTTTGCGACTACTGCGGGCGCTTCCTCATCGTCCCCGATGACTGGTAGATACAACTTGGAATGAATACGCTTCTGCCCCTCGCACTGTGTCCTCTGCCATTGTCTTGTCGCAACAAAGCGCACGGAGGCACTTCCGGCGCTTGCTCTGCTCTACAGAGACAAGGTTGACAAACGGCTGCCAGAGTGCCACACATGCACACAAACACACATACCTCTGAAGGCCCTTGTCCTGCTTGCATACGACACGCTGCACACAGCGCGACTCGCCCCCTGCGCGTCCCATCGACACCCCTCGGGTGAAGCGCACCACTGCCTGCGACTCGACCCGGCGATCGGGATCTCGCTCCTCCGTCGCGGTGTGTGGCACACCTGGCAGCGGCATAAAAAGTCCCCTATCACCCTCCTACACCACATATCAATTTCTCTCACCATGGTCGCCACCTCCACCCCCGCCCCCCGCCTGCGCGCGTACCCCGACCCGGCGCCGGCGTACGACTACAACTGCGAAGGTTGGTTGTGGGAGGAGTCAACTGACCCCAGGCGACGAGTACGGAACCAACCGCGGCCGTGCGTGGCTCCGTGGCGGCGCTGACGGCAGAGGTCTGCGACGCCGAGTGGGACGAGGACGAGGAGATCTTCTACTGCGAGTACTGCGGGCGCCAAATGGACGAGGGGCCGAACATTTGGTAGCGGGTAGATGATGCAGATGTTCGAGGCACGAAGCACGCTTGGGCAGTCCTGCACCAACGGGGGCACGGCGTGGCGAGGCGAAGGCCGTTTTGTACCTGTCCGTGCGTGCGTTGACGGAGCGCAGGCTTGGCAGCGGCGTGTCGCCTCATCACTCTTCGCCACGCTCTCGCATCCGTACTCCTCCCATCCTCTCTCGCCATGCTCGTCCGCCTCCCCTCCACCACGCTTCACGACACGCCCAAGTGCCTTGGCACGATGGAGGGCTCGAACGAGGGCCGTGCGTCGCTACGGGGTCTCGCTGACCCCAGTTCCCTGCCAGTATCTCTGGGATCCGGACGCGCAGGGCTACGCGTGCCGGTTCTGCAACCGCGATATGTAGTCGGAGCCATGTCACGGCACGGGTCGTGCTGGCAGTACCTGCTGCCCTAGGCTTCCACTCACGTCGTGACCGCTGTTGCACCCACGGTCCGTGTTGCACCCGTCGCCACCCCCCTCAGGTTCACCGTCATCGTCGGCTGTCTTCGGTCTGATGCATCTGGTGCTTGCTTCCGAGCAACACAGCGTGCTTCTTCACCGCTGTCTCTGCTGCTTCACGGCGATCCACCGGCGAGATACGTCATGCACAGGCATGCAGAGAATCCACAGTAAACATACCGCATGCACGCGCAAGTGCCGTGCCGTGACGCGCGCCGTGCCCTGGACGCACGAGCCCACGACGTACGAAACACAAGGCATGCCCCGCATCCCATGTCTCCTCCACCCATTCCACAATGTCGGACAGCACAGGCGAGAATACAGGCACCGACACCAGCGCCGATGACAAGGCGGACGAGAGCACAGCCCCCCCTGCCGAGGCCGACACTCAGACCGTCAAGAACGACTCCGACGCCAGCGACCCGGGCCTCTGCCCAGGAGGGTACAGTGGGAACAACCGGGGCCGTGAGCCTCCCCCCGTCCGCGCTGACGGCAGGCCCCTGTATCTGGCGGTACCACGAGGAGTGGGTGGGGCACTACTGCGAGGTCTGTGAGCGCTGGGTCGACGTCGATCCGTGTGATATCCTTGATGTATGAGAGGGCCGAGGACACACCCAGCGGAGTACAAGTGCTCTTACGTTCCTCTCCTCCCACCCATCATCCTCCATGACCAACACCGCCGACTCCACTCCCTGCGACGGCGCCGAGACGGGCGGGAACACTGGTGGTGAGCTCTTGGATGGCGGCGCTAACCTTAGTCGGGTGGCAGTTCGAATGGGACGACGACCTCGAGGGCTGGTACTGCCTGTTCTGCGGGCGGGAGGAGCCCGAGGAGGAGAGCTGAGGAATGTATCGGGTTTCACAACCTTCCCTCACGCCACAACTTGGACTGCGCATTCGAACATCCATCCACCCACTCACCCTTCTCTCACCCTCTCGTACTCTAACACCATGCCCAGCCCCCCAAGTATCTGTGAGGGCACGCCAGATGGCGAGAACAAGGGCGGTAAGCTCTCATCCTCGCAGTGGCAGCTGACAACAGCCCCATGCCTGGAGGAGTGGGTCGAGGAGCCGGAGGAGGCGTGGATCTGCATCTTCTGCGGCAAGTGAGGCATGCAAAGCGTGGGACACACCAAGGTGCCGGAGTAAGGTATTTCCCGCATCGCTGACATGCAGCAGGCGGCTCTATCCCCCCTCACACTCTGCTCCGGCGAGACTCAACTCCTCCCACAACTCCTCCCCCGCCGCATCAACACTGCGTCCCTGTTCCCAAGTTCCCTTACCCACGACACTCTCCACACCCAAGCGGCACCCTAGATTAGAAGAGCTCTGGATCCTCCGGTGAGTGGACAGCTATCTCCACGAAGACCCAGCTGATCGCAGGATGAAGCTGGGTGCGGGTTCGAAACTCGGCCGCGACTGACTTTCTGTGTAGTTTCTCCGAGTTTCGTACCCATGCACCGATGACCCCCAAACTGGTCCGACGCGGAGAGGTGCACGAGCAGGATCCCCAAAGTGCAGAATGATGCGCCTGGGACGTGCGCTGTGCAGGACGAGTCGCGCAGCAGAGCAGAGTGGGTGCGAAGGTCTGTGCGTGGATGGTGCTAGCACCCACTCGACCTCCACCCTCACCACCCAGATACCCCGACACCCTCGGCCATCAACATACCTCTGTTCGCCACCCAACACCCTCATCCTCAATCATCCTCCAAACCGACGCTGATCGCACTCTCATCACCCCTTCGCAGCGTGAAACACGGAACGCGGTGCACACCGCCCAGAAGCACACCGCCCAGAACGCCACCGCCGCCTCGTTTCGCACCCACCACGCGTCTGCCTTATAACCCCCAACCTCCCACCTTCCCACCACCACTTCTCCATTGCCCAACCAACCTCACCACACACCTTCACACCCCCTCACCACCCACACACACATACACACACACATAATGGCGCCCCAGAGACTCTGCACCGGCACGCCCATGGGCGAGAACCTTGGGAGTGAGTGCCCCGGGGCCCTAATGAGCGCGCTGACACCAGAGCCCTGCTACTACATGTACTGTCCCGACGACGACGTGCTGTACTGCAACTTCTGCCTCAAGGACGAGCCGCAGGCCAAGCCCGCGCCCAAGCCCATGCCCAAGGCCGAGGCGCCGAAGGGCGGGTCGGCCGCGGCGTAGCTCCCGGCGTAGCAGCAGCAGTGGCGTAGCAGTAGCGTAGCAGAGTTGTAGCGTACATCTTATGAGATACAGTCATCGTTGTCCTGGCACGCGGGGATGTGGTAACGAAGGGTGCTGATGCGAGCTGACGGTGCGGCAGGGGGTGGCGCTCCGCAATCACGCGGTGGCGCTCCCATCACCCGGCGGCGAGTCGAGTCGAAGCGGGCGCGTTGGTTCCCTTCCCGCCACTCCCGGGCCTCTCTTCAATCCAACATCTTCATCGTCAGAACCAGTCTACCTCACTTTACACTCACAGCCATGGCCCCCACCTGCACCGGCGACGAAGAGACCGGCGAGAACGAGGGTTGTGCGTCGCGACCCCGCCAGCTGACCCAGGGCCCTGCTTCATCGTCGTCGACGTCACCGTCGACCCCGCGCAGCACTACTGTATCCACTGCTACACCGACTATGACACGGCGGAGGGGTAGCTCGTGCGGAGACGTAAGGGTTATGCAGACTGATTAGCCTACAGCATCGGGGCACGGGACAGGGAGGGAGAGGGGGGAGAGGGGTCGTCTGACGAGTGCCGCAGCACCATCAGATCGCGGAGCTGCACCGTCAGACCCCTGGTGTGTTACGGTGCAAGGTTCCTTCAACGCGCAGCAGCTCGCTTCTGGCCGCTCGCTCCTCGACCCTCAGCCCTCGCCCTCGCCATCACCCACCTGCTCATCCCATAAAGCTCCCCACCCCTACTCGACTTCTACCAGTACCACTCACACATCACAATGCCCACCTGTTCTGGCAACGACGACGGAAAGAACGCTGGCGGTAAGGCACCTCACAACAGTGCTAATAGTAGCTGAATGCTTCATCGCCGTCGACGGCACGGTGCAACCCGAGCAGCACTACTGCATCTACTGCTTCACGGACTATAACACGGCGCAGGGCTAGATAGGAAATGTACGGTTAGATGAGCAACCCACGGCAGCAGCCATTGTGGCACTGAGAGCGAGACGGGGGCAAAGGGCAAGGTGTGACCTCGTAGCGCGTTGTGGCGGGCGGTGGGCACGTGACGCAGCCGCCACAAACACAAGTATTCCGCTACTCCCCTGGGGCGGGCCAGACCTCCGCCTCACTTCACCGTGGAGATGGATAAACAGTGAAGGACTGGGGTGGATAGAGAGGCTACCCGTGACTTTGGGTGAGTGATCAACAAGGCTTCAGCGCTCACTCCCAGATCAAACAGAATGCCTTCAGCAGCCACTCACCAGACACCACCTCACCACCTTTCCTCGCATCCCCACAGTCCTCAACACCACATTTACATGAAGGATATAACCCCCGCGCTGTCCCGTCCTCTCTGCATCCAACTCCTCTCTCCAGCTCTCACCTCACACCAAGTTCCGATCCCCTTCAACCAGCTCAATCTTCAAACTCCCATCACCCATCAACACTATCAACATGGCCTGCCCTGGTGATGACGAGGGAAACAACGCCGGCAGTGAGTTCCGGTTTGGGTTTAGCTGACTCCAGACCACTGCGAGGTGCGCTGGCTCATGGACGGCGAGGCGTACTGCTGCTGGTGCTTCCGCCACTTCATCTAGGTTTCTTGAGATTGTTCGATGGGCTAGGAAGATGAACAGATAACGAGGTGCTCGATGGTAGACGGGTGGAAGAAGGATATCTAGCGCTGAGCGAGGACACAGCTGGCTTCGGCTGCCTAGCATCTCGGAGACCCCAGCGCATCCTCACACGCAGTCGAAGGTGATTGCGTGACGAATGTTGATTTTGGCTGCTCCAGGGAGAAACACCCGCTAGGTCTCTGACCCCCGCAGTAAGGCTCACTACCAGAACGCGGTGGAGTCGCGCGCAACGACCGTCCGCACAGCTTGGGAGGCTTCGCTTGCCATGAGCCGAAAACAACAGCTGACGACAGGAACATGGGGATCTTTCCGGCTTATCACCGGTTCTGTCACGATGTGATCCTCTCGTACCATTATCGCCGCTGACCTTCTCCCCAAGGCCGGTCCGTGCTTCCCCGCGTGAATCAGTCGCGCGCACGGTACATAACACACCCATCGGGCGTGTAGGCCTGTTCTCCTCCCAACCAGCCTCCAAACTCCCAAACCACATCTCACGTCACCGCCACCCAACTTACCTCTCATTCAAATCACCCCAACTCAAACACAACAATGGCCTGCTCCGATGAGGACCAACGTGAGTAACACGCAAGCCCTCTGACTCCAGTCTGCGTGCTCGCGTGGTCCCCCGCCAATGGGTACTACTGCGTCAACTGCGGCGAGATCTACACAATGTAGGCACTGCCGTGCGGGCCATGTAGAATATGAATGAAACAGCAGTGGCGCCACCCCCGAGTGTGACGATCGCATTCACTGACCACCACCGCGTCGCGCGTCATGGGAATGCGCCACCGCCGCTCGGACACCGTCACTGCCGTTGAATGACGCCAAGCCGCCACCGCGCAACTCCGAGCTTGGCGGCTATTGTCGCGGAGCTCCGTTGTTGTGGTGAATGGGAAGTCTCAATGGCGGGGGATCTGGCATGTCACCCGCTCCAAGCAGCGCTCTCCGTGCTGGGCGGAGGGGAGGGGTCGCCCGCCAAGCCATGTGTATCTCACGGGCGCCGTCTCTCTCGGCGATGCTCGGCCAACGCGAGTCGGTGTGGGGCTCTCGCGACAAGCATAAGAACCCCCCACACCCCATCTGGACCCCCATCTCGCGATCTCTCACCTCAACTACTCCCACCACCCACCAAACACCCAACCCTACACCCACCACCACTACTATGGCCGACGCCGTTATCGCCACCGCTGCTGGTCAGTCCAACCGTGAGCGCGCTGACGGCAGAGACTATCTGGGACGGCTGGGACGCCTGGCTCTACATCTGCTACTTCTTCGGCAGCTTCCTCGAGTAAGGCAGCTCGAGAACCAACGATGGGCCCGCCAAGGAGGGGGAGGACGTGCCGTGAGACCCGAAGGAGGAGGAAACGTTGTACCAGTTAGCAGTCAATGTCAAGCCATTAGCCAATACGACTGCCAGCGCCTGTTTGTTTCTCAGCTACAGCACGTATGCACGGGCGCTGTGTTGTCTCTGCATTGTATCTTCCCACAACACAATACACTCGCGTCACGCGGTCTCCCTGCCACCACGGTGGACGACCTCCACCCGTGCCTGAATCCGTCCATCCCAGGTTCCAGCTCACCTCCACTCGCTCTCCCTCCACAACACCCACCCCACACTCATGAGATGACCACCGCCGCCTCCCTCTCCCCCTCCCCCCTCACTACGGCGGCGCCGTCTCCCGCTCCCCTCGACCCGCGCGACATCACCGAGCCAGAACAAATCGCGGCGCAGCTGGCGCTGCTAACGCGCCGCGAGGCCGACCTCACCCTCGCGCTCAACGCGCTCATCGCAGACCGCACGCAGGTGGACGGCGCGCTCGCCCACCTCCGCGACCTCACGGGCGAGGTCGACGCCCTCTCCTCCGAGGTGGACGGGTACCGCGCGCCGGCACGGTACGACACGCCGACGCGCAAGGGGCGCGTGTCCGCCCTCTCGCCCCCACAAACGTCCACGCCCCGCCTCACCTCGCCGCGGCTGGGGAGCCCACGGGCCTCCCCTTCCCCGCGCATAGCGCAGACGACGTTCTCCTCCCGCGGCCTGGGGCTGCAGGATGGCGACGGGGACGACGGGGACGGGCTTGTCGCCCGCGTCTCGCGCGTGTGGGAGACGAGCGAGCGCGTCGGCGGGAAAGTGCGCAAGCTCGACGACGAGATCGGGCGCGTGCGCGAGGCCGCGGACGTGGTCACCGAGGTGCTCGAGCTCAAGAACGCGCTCGCGACGCTCGAGGGCGCCATCGACAAGGCCGACTGGGAGGGCGCGGCGCGCGCCTGCCGCCGCGCGATGACCGTGCGCGACGAGGTCACGCAGGGCGGGTTTGCGGGCTCGGTCGTGCCCACGCCCCAGAATCCGCTGCCACCCCCGCAGCAGCTCGCCGAGCTGCGTGGCGTGCTCCTCCGTACCTTCCGGCAAGAGTTTGACGCGGCGGCCGAGCGCCGCGACGAGCACGAGGTGTCTCGCTACTTCCGCCTGTGGCCCGGCATCGGCGCCGAGGACGAGGGCCTCGAGGCGTACGGCAACTTTGTCGTGTCGCTCGTCAAGAGCCGCTCTTCTGCAGCCGGCAAGCGTGAGTTCGTCGCAAGACTGTGCTGACCCCAGCCTCGTCGCCGCTGTACTACATCTCGCAGCTCACATCGCTCCTCGAGTCCATCGCGCACATCATCGACCAGCACCAGCCCGTCGTCGACAAGTACTACGGAACAGGGCGGATGCGCACTGTCGTCGGCAGGCTGGTGGGCGAGAGCGACCGCGTCGTGCGCAACCTCGTCGAGGGGTGGGAGGAGGAGCGCCGTGTCGGCCGCCTCATCAGCGACACGAAGGCGTCGCGCTTTGCGTTCCTGTCCAACCCGGCTGCGCTGCCACCGCTATTCGCGAGCTTGGCGTCCGGCACAGCCGCCGGGGCTGCAGGGCAGATCAGCCTCTCCTCCCTCGCCAACACCACGTCCAACGTCGCGAGCGCGCTGCAATCGTACGCGCCGCGCGTCAAGACCGCAACGGCGACGGGGCCAGCACCGACCCCCGTGCCAGAGGAGGAGTCCGGGCCAGACCCGCGCGATGTGGACCGCGTGCTTGGCGAGCTCGTCGCGCTCAGCGGCCGGTGGGCGCTCTTCCGACGCTTCGTGCACTCGCGCCTGTCCGAGTCTGACGACGAGGAGAAGGACGACACCGACCTCGAGGTGGTCGAGCAGAGCGGCTCGCAGCGTGCCATCGAGAACATGCTCCGCACGTACTACGAGCCCCTCGAGCTGTGGTACCTGCGCTCGAGTGTCGAGAAGGCGCACCGCCTCGACCTGCCCGACACGTCCACCAAGCCGCACCTCAGCTCAATCCTCGACGACACGTTCTACCTCATCAAGGTGGTGCTCAACCGCGTCCTCTCCTCGGGCAGCCTTCCCGCGCTCCGCGCGCTGCGCGAGCGCATCAGCACCGTGCTTGAGAAGGACTTCGCCGCCGTCCTCACCAAGAAGATGGAGCGCGTGTACGCCCAGCCCGTGACTTACGACCGCGCAGAGAAGGCCCTCCGCGAAAAGGACCAGAAGGAAACGTACATCGTGAGCTTACCGACCCAGTGAAAAGCTCACCCAGATCTTCCTCAACGACCTCGACGTGAGCGCCGACTACGCCGAGCGGCTGCTCCTCGAGACGCGCGAGAACGTGCCCTCCGCCTGGCTGCCGCGGGAGCACGCCGCCGTGCTCGACGAGCTCGACGTGCTGTCCGACCTCGCCTCACACTTCAGAAGCGCGGCGCGCAGCGGCCTCGAGCAGTTCTTTGGGCAGGCGATCCGGCCGCGCCTCCGCCCCCTCCTCGACGAGTGCTACAGGGACGTGACGTACACGCTGGGCGAGGACGCGTTCGCCGACGCCGAGGACCAGGACCTCGTGCGCCGCCGCTTCGTGCGCGGGTGGGAGAGCCTCATGGACGGGTTCAGGTCATCGTTTACCGACCACAACTACCAGATCTTCTACACGATGACGGTTGAGACGCTCGTGCGCCCCTGGGAGAAGATGGTCATGGGCATGGGCTTTACCGAGCTCGGCGCGATCCGGTACGAGCGCGACGTGCGCGCCGTGTCCAACTACCTCTCGACGCAGGCGAGCTACGGCGGCGCGCGCGACAAGTTTACGCGCCTGCAGCAGATCGCGACCGTGCTCAACCTCGACGCCGACGAGGACCCGGAGGAGTTCTACTCCAACTCGGGCATCCCCTGGCGCCTCAGCCGGAACGAGTACAACACTGTCGTGGGCCTGCGGCAGTTCTAGATCTAGAGCATATGCACCGGGTGCTACCCATGCCATGCCATGCAATACAGTACAAAGTCTATTCACGCCTGCGGCTCTAGTTTATTCAAATCTTCTTACTCGTGCGACGAGGCCGATCTCGGTCGGTGCAGTCTCGCTCCGCTCGCTCGTTGTGTCCGTCACCTCGGTGTTGGTGTAGTCGTCAGTCGTCTCGGTTGCGCCCGACACGGTCTCGGCGGGGTCAGCCTCGCTCTGGGCCCGCGTCGTGTCCTCGCTCCGCCCTATGCCCATGGCCTCGACCTCGAGCCAACCAAGCACACGCTGGTGTGGCTTGACCTCCTCCCGCCCGCGCTCAACGGCGTCCTCGCCCGCTTTGCGCATCGCGCCGACAAGGTCGCGCAAGCGGTCCCATCGCTTCTCGACTTCGGGGTCCTCCATCTCGTCGTCGCCCCACGAGCCCGAGGAGTCGGGGTCCTCCTCCGCAGACGACGGGGCACGCTCCAGCACGGGACGCTCCGGCACGCCCGAGCGCGCGTCCCTCAGCGCACGTCTCAGCCGAGTAATCTCGCCCTGCTGCTTGACCTTGGTCGTCTCGAGCATGCGGTTGATCTTCATGAGCGACGAGTTCGAGATCTCGAGGTCGGCAATCTGGGGTCAGCTGATAATGACCAACGAGCTCACCTTGCGCTCCCACTTGTCGCGTTCGAGCTCCATCTCGGCCGAGGGCGTCAGCTCGAGCTGGTTGCCGTCGATCTCCGCCTCGAGGTCGATGTCCTCGTCGCTGTGGTGGTCGTCGCTGTGGTCGCCGTAGCCCGACTCGTCGCCAGTACTCTCCGTCCAGCGCTCCAAGGTCGACGATCGCTCGCGCGGTTTGCCGTTGGGAACGCCATCAGACCATGGCATGACCGCCTCGGGCGACACACGTGCGCGAGGAGACATGCTCTTGCGTAGTCCGATAGCGCTCGTCTCGCCCGGGCCGCTCTCGCTGCCAGACGAGAATCGTCTGGAGCCGAAGCTCGCTGGCTTCAATGTCAGGTACTCGGAGGCTTCCGGTGTCCGTGCGGGGGTCATGATCGGCAGCGCCACCGTTCGCAGTTCTGGACTGTCGGGAGGAGCGGGGAAGGCGGGGGGTGCGCCGTGGGTCGGGTTCCACGGCAACGGCGCACGTTTGCGCTCGAGGCCGAGTGTACCGTTCCCACCGCGCGGTGACGTGGGAGCAGACGCAGTCGCCAGAGATCCCAGGCCAAGATGCGCCAGATGCGCATGTAGAGCGGAGGAGGGGGAAGCGAGCTGGAGGGAGGGGCGCACAGGGGACGAATGGTTGGACGACGGTTCGTGCTCTGCATCGTGGCCATTGAGCGCCCCGTCCTCGATCGTGGGGGGAGGCGGCAGAGCCCTCGGGGTCAGCGTGCTGGGCGACAGCAGCGACGAGCTTATCGGAATCGATGTCGTTGGTGCCAGGTGCTGGGTCAGGTTCTCCGACGACGTCGTGACTTCCGCCAGGGCCGAAAGGCGCGGCCCCTCTGTTGCCTGCCGCACGGCCATGCGAGGAATATCGGTGGATGAAGAAGGGGAGTGGGAGGAAGGAGGAGTCCCCGCCCCGGTAGGGAGGAGACGAGGAGACGACTCGTTGGATCGCCGTCTGGGGACCCCTGCGCTGCCAGCGCTGGTGTTTCTTGATGCAGTCGGGCGGGGAGGCGAGGATTGTCCAGAAGGTTGGCGCGTCACGGTTCGCGAGTTTGTGGAAAGTTGAGAGTTGCTCGAGTCTGAGCGAGGGCCAGGTGTAAAAGACGCTGACCGCACATGGACAGGCCGGGCGTTGGCTTGCGCCTCAGAGTCGCTGGCTCCGGCACCGGCGAGGGCCGCCCGGAACCTGCTCCCTGTGGTCGCATTGAATGCGCCCTGGTCTGGCTGGGGGCTCCGGGACAGCGGCGTCGAAGTTGACGAGTTGTTGCCCAAGACTGATGATGGGCGCCGGACGTGCACTGCTGTGGGGGTCGAGGCACCCGACGGCATTGCAGAGCCTGGCAGAGACGCACCCGAGCGGTGGGCTGGCGGGGTGGCGCGCGCTCCAGCCCCTGCCCTTGCCACCAAGGGTCGCTGGCCAAGTGCAGGGCTACTGCGAACAGCGCTCGGTCCGCCCACTTCGGAGCGCGGCGTGCTTCGTGCTGGTGCATCTGGGCGAACGCTAGCGTTTGATGGTACGCGCACAACGCCTGGGCGCGGTGATGGCAATGCCGCCGGTGATGGCGAGCCACCAATGATATTGGCGGGGTTGATGTGTGCTTTGAGCCGGGGTTGTGTCGTGAGCGGCGTCGAGGAGCCAGAGGGGCCAGGCGAGCTGCCGAGAGACAGCTGGCTGGCGACCTGGTGTCAGCGGTGCACTGTTTGTTGTTGGGCGGGCTAGGAGCGCGTCTCGGGAGCGGAAGCGGGCAGGGAGCGGAGGAAGGTGGAAGTGCGGTCATACCTTTCGGCGTGGGGGGTTGACCCGGGCAGAACTGTTGCGGTCTGCCATTTCGCGATTGTGCAGAGGAGAGGCGCCTAGCGCAAGGGCATTGGTGTGGTGTGAGGCAGATGTAGGTGTGGTGTAGAGAGAGAGAGAGGAGTGAAGAGTTGGAGTGTTAGAGGAGGAAAGATAGCGGGCTAGAGGTTGAGGATGGCGACGTCGTACTCGTCATGGATCGTAAACCACCCAGGGTCAACCTTCCCCCCACGTACCCCCACCAGGCGCACGAGGGGTTAGGCGGGATTCAGAGGATGAACAAACAACTCATCACAAGCGATTAGAGTTTGGACCACGTGGCATTAAGAGAGCATTAGGAACCCATTAGAACCCCCTTTGCACTGGAATATGTCACGTCCTGAGCGCGTTTGTGCGGTTGTCACTGTGCTCTCCTCTCACTCTTTGGTGTCCTATTGTTCTACCATCCATTGTCCTCTCCTTCTCCCTTTCATCCATCCATCCCTCTCCACCCCCTCTCATCCCCCCCTCGACCTCCCTCACGCTCACAAGCCTCGCCTTGGCATTCCCCTCCATCCCAGGCCCACGCGTGACTACCGTCACCTCACCCCGTTTCTCGCCGCGCCCCTCGCCATCACTCTCGCCGCGATGAACTCCTTCCCAAACCCCATGCCTCCCCAGTTCCATCCGGGACAGATGCCCTTTCCCGGCCAACCCGGCGTCCCCGGCCTTCCGCAGGGCATGCCAGGCGTCCCCGGGGTACCAGGCCTCCCGCAGGGCATGGTGCCGGGCATGCCGATGATGGACCCCGTGCAGCAGCAGCAGATCTTCCTCGCGCAGCAGCAGCAGCTCGCGGCCGCGCAGGCGCGTGCCCAGGCCGCGGCCGGCAAGAAGAAGCAGAGCAAGGTAGCTCCTTGTGCGGGGCGGTAGCTGACCGCAGAAGGGCCCGCAGGCGCCCGCGCTCCCCAGGCAGATGGCGCCGCCTGGGACGGAGCACTACGCCAAGAACGCGATGGCGGGCGAGTCGATTGAGCCGTGGGCCGACGCGCTCGACGAGCTCGACCCCCGCGAGCTCGCCATGAGCCGCTTCCGCGCGCGCAACGAGGTCATGGCCGAGATCTTTGGCCCGGAGCGTGTCCGTGAGTTCAGCTAAGAGGCCTATGAGAATAGCTGACACCCAGAGACAATACCGACCAAGGACGCGGACGCGTGGGCTGGCCTCGGGCCGCCCGGGGAGAGCCTCGAGGCCAAGGTTGTGGCGCTTGAGACGGCCAACGCGGAGCTCGAGGCCAAGTTTGATGCGGAGATCGAGGCGTTCCGGAAACGCCTGGAGGATGCGGACGGCGGCGACGAGGCAGCGGCCGCGGCTGTGGCCGCGGGCTCGAGCTAGGCGACACGCGCGAGGAGCGATACTGTATAACTAGTAGAGACTGACATGGGAACTGTTGCCTTCACCTGCAGCTGGCCTGCAGTCTCTGATACAGGTGGATCACATGCTAATGCTACAAACTATGCCACAACTAACACCTCACCCCTGGCGCCGATCAGCGCAAAGCGCGCCCCTTCAAACGGCCGCCGTCCACCGGTCTCCCACCAATGCAGCCACGTCCGGAGGCTCATCGCTAGTGCGGCGTCGCAGTAGATCCGCATGTGGTCGCCTGCCTCGATGCGGACGGGGACGCGCTCCCTTGCGTCTTGCGGAACGTGGATGTGCGCTTCGAGTGGTGGTGGTGGTGGCAGCGCGAGGAAAGGGTCGGGCTTGGGGCCCGAGAAAGCGAGGTGGAGCCCACCGTATTGCGCGGGGTCGCGCCATGCGGGCTCGAACCGCTCCTTGATGAAAGCACCGAGGAGGGCGGGTGTCCACCTCACCACGACTGGCTTGGATGGCGTCGAGTCGCCTATTCTAGCGCCGAACTCGGCGCGTGACGCCCATGGGCGCGCGGAGGGATTCGTGACGGGGTCCTCGAGCCCTGGAACGACAACGGGTCCATGTATGGGGATCAACCAGTATACCCTCGCGCGGGCGTGCTTGCAGTAGTGGAACACGTCCGGGTGCAGCGGGTGGTTCAAGCGAGCGAGATTGCGAGGAGGGCGAAACGCGTCGTCGCGCTGTACACGACGCTTTGTGCGGATCGCGGGCGCGTGATACACTGGTCGTGTGACGGAGTCCCAGAACGCACCGCAACCGTCAGACATGGTGTCGCGCCACCAAGCGCGGCGCACGCGCGCGTCCTCGGCGTAGTCGTCGGGGAGAGGCGACTCGTCCGGGGCGGGACTCGAGAAGGCAGACGACGGAGGGGCGCGATTGGTGACTGGCGGTGGTGGTGGCGGTGGTGAGGCGGGGCGACGGGGAGGCTTGACGAGAAGCGGTAATCGGCCGGAAGACCGAAAATCGATTGAAGAATGCAGAGATGACTCGGGCAAGAAGCGGTCCAGGACCGGCTGCGTCACAAGTGGTGGCGAGCAAGGAGGCGCCGCGCGACCCTTGCCCTTGTCCCTCCGCCATGGTGATGGCGTCAGCCAGTCGTGCTCGAATTCCGCCAGGCCATCGAGCGCGGGATCGAGGTCACCCTCAACGCCAAAGTCGGACCAGTCGGGAACATCGGTGCCGAAGCGCGGCACCTGCTCCTGCTCGGGGTGGGGCGGAAGCGCTGCGAGGTCGCTCTTTGTCGGGGGAGAGAAGGGAGGGGCATATGCGTGGGGGAAGGTGGGGAGGTTGCCTGTCGTCAGTCCGTGTCAAGGTGTATCATCTCACAGGAACACGGGTAGGCGAGGCGCGCGGTGCGCCACTCGGCGCCACTTGAGCTCGAGGCGGCGCGTCGGTGTGGGTTGAGCTCCAACGAGCTGCGGTCCCACAGCCGCTTCCATGGCCGGACAGGGATGAGTGGGTGGCGCAGTGCATGAACTGCATCAGACACCGCCTCGGCTCCCGTTCGGGAGGCTACGTCGAGCTCTTTAGTGGTCGGGACGCCTGCGTGCGCCAAGTAGATGCGCTGGCTGGTGGGGAGCGGGGCGGTGGAGAGGTCGGAATCATGGAGCTGCGTCGACTCTTGTGTGTGATTGATGGAGTTTGAGAGTGAGGCGCGCGCAGAGGAGCGTGTTGCGCGGCCTCGCCCTCGTGGGGGCATGAGGAAGAGTAGCGGAAGGTGAGGTGGTGTGAGGTGGAGGGGAAAGGTGGAGGGAAGGTTCAACAAAGTCGTAAGGTTGACTGGACCAACCCCTGCATCAACAAGTCAAAACAATGTTACGTAATCTGCGACGCGCTGGCTGGGTGACGCGTCTGGTGCTCACCCAGAGGCCAGAGGGGCCAGGGAAGACAAGCGGGCCGGTCATTTGTGGTGGGGGGAGGGAACAAGAAACCAGGTCGGGGTCACCCGCGTTGTTATTGATTGCCTTCCCTCGCCTCCCCACCTTCCCTCTTCACCACCATTCCACCCTTCCTCGCCATCCACAAACATCCCTCTCACAATGTCAAACTCGGCTGCCCCCGCCGAACCACGGCGTGGTGCCCGGGCCCGCAAGCAGACCGACCGCTTCGCACCACAGAACGGTACGTTCAACTCACACGGACGCGGCCAAGGAAGGTGCTGATGAAAGGCAAGACGCGTCGCGACGGAGATGACAGCGATCTCTCCGACCTTGTGAGCTGACACCGTCCAACACTCACTAACACCAGTCCGAGAGCGAGGACGAGCGCCCACAACAACGCAAGCGCAAGGCGAACGGGACACGCGCGCCGCGCGCCCCGAAGCGGTCCAAGGCGCCGAGGATGGTTCCCGCGGCCGATGTCACGCCCATCGAGGGGTTGAAGAACGACTCGTCTCTCTTCAGTACGTTTGCATTGGTTACCGACACGTGTAGCTGACATTAGATGCGCTGTTGCAGCCTGACGTCGCCCTGGAGCCGCTCGTTGACGACTGGGTGCACGCGTACCAGGGTGCCGCGGACGACATCGCTGCCGAGAAGGCCGCGGTCCACGAGCTGGTGCTCTTCCTCATCCGCGCGTGTGGCCTCTCCCCCGACGTGGACGAGGACGAGGCCGTCGACCTCGACGGTACCGGCGAGGCGATCGACCGCATCCAGGAGGAGAGCGTCAACGTGAGCTGCCTGTGGTGCGTTGCTAATCGCAGAACAACGCCGCGACGTACCCTCTCATCGCCACCAAGGTCAAGCAGCTGCGTCCGTTCAAGAACAACCTCTGCAGTGTCGTCAAGCACCTTGTCGAGTCGCTCCAGCTCTCGGGCTTGATCTACGAGGACAACGAGTCCACCAAGCACTCGCAGGCCATCATGCCCTTGCTTCTCGCGTGGCTGGGCTCCATGTCTTCCTCCCCACTCCGCTCCATCCGTCACACCTCCACATTCATCGGCCTCCAAGTGCACTCAGCACTCTGCGACGCCGCCGTCCTGGTCAGCAAGGATCTCAGCGTCAAGCAGCGGCAAAAGGAGGCTGAGGCAAAGAAGAGCGGCGCGGCCGCGAAGAAGCGTTCGAAGGATGCGGAGGAGAAGGTCAAGGAGGCGCACGCCCACAAAGTCCGACTGGAGCAGCACATGAAGGAGATCTTCGACGTGTAAGCTACACACTGCGGGGGCTGAGCTGACAGCAGCATCTTCATCCACCGCTTGCGTGACACCGACCCCGCGATCCGGACCGACTGTGTGCGCGAGCTTGGTGTCTGGGTGAGGAAGTATCCCCAGAAGTACGCGACCAACACGTACCTCAACTACTTTGTCCGCGAGTCCAACGACCCAGACGGGTCGGCCCGCCTCGAGACGGTCAAGGCGCTGTCGGGGCTATTCTCCAATGCGTCGCTTGCGAACAACGCCAGCTCGTTCACGCTGCGTCTGGCACCTCGTCTCATCAAGATGGCCTCGCTGGACGTCGAGACGCCGGTTCGCACGCACGCCATCCGGACCATCACCTTAATCGACAAGACCGGCGCGCTCCAGGACGAGATGGAGGAGGACCGAGAGAAGGTCGCACGCCTCATCTTCGACCGGGAGCCGCGAGTGCGCAAGGCGGCCGCAGGGTTCGTTCAGAACCTCTGGGAAGAACGCGCAGAGCATCTCCAGGCCGAGTGGAAGTCGCTCCGGGCTGGAAAGAAGAAGCGAGCCGCCAACGTCAAGGAGGACGAGCTGGACGTGCGGCTGCGCTGGAAGGCCCTTGGCGCGCTTCTTGTACAGACGGCACACGGGCTCACCGACCAGCCAGACGAGGACCCTAGCTCGTCTCAAGCGGACCTCACATCCGTCCCCGACACCGACGCCATTACCCGCGCGGAGGCGGCCGCCGACGGCCTCTGGACCGAGCTCTCTGAGCAGCAGGAGGAGCTCGCCGACTACCTACTGCTGGACCACTCGACTCATGAGCAGGACATGTGGCTTCTCACCGAGGAGGAGGAGGACTTCATGCTCGGCATGCTCATTGCTTGCATCAAGAAGATGGACGAGGAGGACGACGAGAACACAAAGTCACTCATGGGCATCCTTCCTCGGCTCTTCACCAAGCACCAGTCCGAGCCATCACGGATTGCTGGCATCCTCTCCATCCCCGAGCACATGAACCTGCAACTCTACCTCGACATGCGGAAGGGGCCGGCGTACGAGGCGCTCTGGAGCGACGTTACCAGCCAGTTCCTCAAGCACACGGACGCCAACGTTCTCCAGGCCGCGACCCGCGCCATCAACAAGCTGGTCGACAACTCGACAATGGAGTCGACGAACACGCCTAAGCTGGCCGAGCTCGAAGAGGCCGTCTTCGCCTCTCTCCGCGACTCGGTCAACGGCGAGGACGTCTTCAGCATGCAGCTCGACGACGACGCGGCAGTCGAAGTCGAGGCCGTGCTCATGCGTGTGTCTCTGCTGGGGCGGAGCCGCGACATCTCGTGGGCGATGTTAGACGAGGAGGGCGGCCAGAGCAGCGGCTGGGCAATAATCAGCGAGTTCGCCAAGCGCGGCGGTCTGGGCTTTAAGCACGAGTCAAAGGTGAGCCCGCATACACACAACTTCAACTAACGTGTCAGCTCGTTGCCTCGGCGATCCAAATTCTGCTCATCCAGATGGGCTGGCTCATGCGCAAATTCACTGAGGCCGATGCTGAGGACGAGGACAAGGTCACTGCTTTGCGAGACCGGCAGCAGGAAGCGTTCGAAATCTTCGAGAAGTATGGGATCAGCGGTGGACAAGCGACGGAGGCTGTTCGTCGCCAGGTGAGCTCCAAGACATTGCAGCTGCTGACTCTGCCAGGCGTTCCAGGCATTCATTTACCTCCACGCACTCTTTGCCGAGAAGAAGGCACCCGAGCCGACCCACCCCGCTGCCAAGGCGTGCCCCCTCACCATGTCCTATGACCGTCAACACAAGCTCGGCGGCGCGTTCCAGGCCATGGTCGAGCGATATGCGTCCGATCGGGAGGAGGATGAGGACGAGGACGAGCTCAGCTTTACTGCCGCTCAGCGCGATATCTTCTTCCTCGAGGTGGTGGCGGCTTTTGTCAGTACTCTGTGCATCGGCGTCATCGACGTCGAGCAGGCCAAGGAGCCGTTGTCTCACTACGGCCGCTTCGGCTCGACGTACGACCAGCTCGTCAAGCGGCTGGTGGACGTTCTTCGCGACGAGGGCATCTACAACGGGGAGGCCACCACAGTGCAGCACGTCATCAGCGAGGCCCTCCAGAACGTGAGTGCCGTCCTGTCCCATCAGCTGACTCTCAGTCCTTTGGCAACTTCCTCGACAACACTGAAGACATGGAGCCGGACGCGCCGATGGCGCTTGCGCGCCTGGCCGCCCAGGCCTTCATCGTCCCCGGCTTACACTTCACCGTCCTCAAGCAGATCCACCCGGACGACGTGTACGACATGCACATCTCCAACCTCGACTGGGTGTTCAAGCAGGTTACGACCCTCATCAAGCAGCTCTCGACTAGCAAGGACAAGGCGCGGCTGTTGAAGCGGCGCGCCCGCGTCCTCATGTACCTCAAGCCGCTGACGCTGCTCCTCGGCCCAGTCACTGGGCGTGATGCCCTTCGTATCCGCGACCACCTCGAGAAGTTGGTCGACGACTGCGGAGACCCGAGCGCCGTCCGCACGACGATGATGTACCGGGGCTACGAGCGTCGCTTGGTTACCACCGCGGGCAAGGACAAGGAGCTCAAGGTGGCGACCAAGAAGGCTGTTTCCAAGCCGTCGTCCAAGAGCCGCGAGGTCATCGAGGACAGCGACGATGAGATGGACGAGCCTGCGGCGCGCAACGGGCACCACGAGGACGCAGAGGAGTCCGACGACGCCCAAGTGGACGACGAGGCCGACAAGCCAGAGGACGAGGAAAACGACGAGCCTGGCGCGCTCGAGGACGATGACGAGCCCGCCGAGGAGCCGGAGAGAATGGACGTCGACAGGGACGAGGAGGAGGAAATCAACGGGACTCCGACCAAGGCCTCGCAGGCCGCCTCCCAGGCCAGCGAGGCGACCCCCAAGAGGCGACGCGACAACTCGAGCCTGCCGGATCTCGAACTCGGACTGGGAACCATCCACGACGACGAGATCGACCTGGCGTTCACCGACCTCCCCGACGACGAGCGTGCCCGCTCCCGGAGCCGCAGCCTGTCTGTTGAGCCGACCGCCAAGCGTCGCAAGACGACTAAGCGTTACTAGAGTGTGCGCGCATTAGAGTAGTGTGGCCTGAGAGTAGTAGTAGTCTACAGTAGTAGCAGTAGCAGCAGTTGTTGCATGTATCG
Organism: Cutaneotrichosporon sp. PK4640; assembly: GCA_023630115.1. Taxonomy (NCBI): domain Eukaryota; kingdom Fungi; phylum Basidiomycota; class Tremellomycetes; order Trichosporonales; family Trichosporonaceae; genus Cutaneotrichosporon; species Cutaneotrichosporon sp. PK4640. Next base: position 15,634 of record JAMALN010000025.1, on the reverse strand, counting down.
CCCTTTGCCCCCATCTGCCTCACTCTGGCCGCAGAAACGCAGCCACAAGAGCCACCACAGCACGCAGCGGCAACCACACTCCCCCTCGAAGTGGCGCCAGATCAACCTCTTGACTCGTAACCAGGGCGTGACGCTCATGCCGCGGATTAGCGACTGATTTTCAATCTGCAAGCACAGATGTGGGCAAGCCAACTGTGGCGGGCAAGCGGGCGATGCGGATCGGGTGTGGCCGACGGCAAACCAAACAAGGTTCCCCCGTGCCGCAGTCTCGAGTTTGCATCGACTCTGCATGCCGCCGCGACCCGCACCTCGATTGACGCTGGTCAGCTGCTCAGGTGCTCAGGCAGGTCAGGAAGCGCGTGCGGGGGAGCGAGGTTGTTCTCCTTCTTTGTGCGGGGCAGGGGGGTTGTCCTCCCCCTCCTCAACGCCTCGCCCCTGCACGACATGCATGGGGGTGCACGTCCGACGCGTGCGCCCAACCGGGGTCCACGGGTTGTTCATGTCGTCTGATAGTCTGACCGCGTCAACGCGTGCGCTGGCAAATGGGGGCGCGCCGAAACAAAGGCGGCCAGGAGCCGCGCCTGACCGTGCGCGTCGCACGCGCCGTGGCCTTGTCCATCATGCGTCTGTGCGCCCCTGCTGCTATTGTCATCCAAGGCCGTCGAGGTCGGCGAGTCTGCGATCTGAGAGAGAGGCCGATGCGTATGTACCCCGCGTTGATGAAGAGTGACAGACTGGCCAAACATTCCTCGTCCTGTCCGCCATCTCGCCTTTAGTGACATGAGACGTTGAGGAACAGTCACGGCGTCACTTTCATTTGGGCCTGCTGCAAACATGTCGCCACCTGTGCAGTTGGGAGACATGGAGAGTGCGAGGCAGACGATGGTCTCTTCCCGCTTTCCCCTTGTTGCACGTCTTTTATGAGGAGTATGAAATGGATGAATAGACATTGTCCATCCCACGGTCAACTGGGCATGACTGGTGGCGCTTGTGTACCCTGAAGGTAACGAGTGCCTGACATGCCGAGGGGTTAAACTGTAACCGGAAGCGGCCATCCCACAACCGTAACAACTAGAAAACAATCACACCTCCCCCGGGGCTCTCTCTTCGCCATCAATCTACATCTCCTCATCATCACCACCATCCTACAACACCACACCACACCACACCCATGCACCTCGCCTAGGCACCCCTCCTCCCCCCAGCCCTGCCCGCCCACACGCCCCACGCTGGGGAGTGGCTTCGCCCAGCTAGCAGTCCACTCCCCCCCGCCATGACGCAGGGGTCGAGCGGGGCGGGCAAGGGCCACCGCCCACGCTCGCCGTCACCGTCCCCCTCCCCCTCCCCCTCCAAGAAACCCTCCGCCATCAACATCCCCCGCAAAGCCCCGGCCCCCACGCACGACGTCCCCACATCCCGCAGCCTCAGCAGCATGACCCAGAGCCTGGGCCGTGCGACGCTCACGTCCAACCGCCGCGCCGCCATCGACGAGTGGATGCGCGGCCTCGCTTCCTCCCCCCATCCCGAGCGGTCAGACACGCCCGCGTCCGTGGTCTCGAGCGCCGTCACGAGTGACTCTGCCCCTTCCCCCTCGCTGCGTTCTAGGGCTCGCACCATCTCCACCACCACCTCTAGGTCGGCCAACATCTCCCTTACCGCCCACACACATCCCCATCCCAGCACCCCATCGCACCCCCCATCACATCCCGCCCACCCCTCCCCCGCCCAGCCCCTCGCCACCGGAAGCGTATCGGCGCGCGCCGCGCACTTCAATGCCCTCGCGCGTGCGGCGACAGTGTCCACACCGTCGCCTATGAAGGGCAAGGGACGCAGGGAGCCAGGATTTGCGCGGCCCACTCGCTCGAGCTCGGCCAAGATCGCCAAGAACGTCGCTCCAACGCTGGGCGTCTCGACGTCGACAGGCTCCCCATCGTCTGGGAGCCCTTCCATCGTCGCAGCCACACCTGTCCCACCCAGCCCCTCCACAGTACCCACAACATGCCCCCCCTCCCCGAATCTGGCCCACGCTGCTCCCACAGACCCCGAGAGCGAGCCCGAGCCCGAACCTGCACCCCCTGCAGCTGCAACCGGCCTCCGGCCTCTCCTCTTGCCGACTGGGAGTGCGCCCGAGCGCCGCAACCCAGCACCGCAAAGCACGGTGCGCAAGCGTCTGTCGCTCGTTCCCTACAAGGTCGATTCGGCGCCCGACGAGGCTCACCCCCTCCCGCCATCCCATCCTGCATCTCCCGCCCGAACCAAGGCTATCAAGGCCCACCGCCGCCACTCGTCGCTGGTCTACCGAAAGTCGGAGCCGACCACAGCTTTCCCAAGCTCGCCAAGTAGCTCGTCATCCGATCTGCACCCCGCCGACCCCGAAGGTTTCCTGGATGGGGGCCGCGCCGAGCCTGGGTTCCGTGACAGGAGACACGACTCGATCGTCTCGGGCAACCTTGAACGGCGTGAGAGCATCCTCCGCTCCATTGTGCGCATGGAGAATCGCGAGCGCGAAGTGCGCGAGGCGATGGAGCGCCGGGGGTACGAGTACGAGCCTCCTGCTGGCGGCCTGCGGCGCCTGTCTCTGCAAGGAAGACCTGCAAGGCGGCGCTCTACGTCATGCTTGCCTTCACACTCGCCCATCGAGGACTCCCCAGTGTCGCTCGCGCCATCTCGCCGGCTCGAGGCATCTCCTGCGTCATCCGAGCGGGTTCTGGAGTCACCTCTTCCGCAGTCGCCGCAGCGCGGCGCCGAGGAGCTCCTCGCCCCCCTCGAGCCACAGGTCACCCGCGAGACGGACATTAGCTCGGCGCCAACGACCCTCGGCCTCACTGGCCCTGGCTCGCGCAGCTCTCTCCTGCGCCCGTCGTCAATGTCGACCGCCGCCACGGATGAGGAGCCACGTGTACGCTTCGCGACCCCCGATGACATGCGTGCGCAGTTCCGCCGCCAGATCCACCGTGAGAGCACGCTCGCACAGCTTACTGGTCCGCCGCGCTCCCGCCCGCCCGTCGACATCCTCGACCACGACCACCTCGCCGCGATGCTCTCGAAGCAGGAGTACGCGGCGACCGTAACCCCGGCGACGTCGACGACCACGTCGATCGCCTCAGCAGAATCCCTCCCACGGTATCGGCGGCGTGCCGAGCCCGACGCAACCCCCGACTACGTCGCCTCCGCCTACACGGGCGACGCGACTGCCGGCATTGAGGCCAATTCGTCGGGTTTTGGCCATGGGGGGGAGGAGGCACCCGGAGCCGTCGCGACAGCTCCGGGTCCGACGAGACGGTGCACGCCGTCGTGCGCGGGCGCCGCCGGCACCGCCGCAGCACGTTCTGTGGCGCTGGCGGTGCCGAGCTGGACAAGCTTGTGCACGACGAGCACCGTTTCATCGCCGTTGGCGACGTCGACCCACTCGACCACCTCCTGCCCGATTCGCAGGAGGGGCCCAGCCTCTTTACGGCGCTGGGCCGCTGGTTCTGCCCCGTCGACGGCTCTTAGACAGAGCCGTCGCACAAGGGCGAGCGGGGCCTCCTCCTCCCACCGCCGGCAAGCGTGCCGGCGGGTTACCCCAGACGAAGCAGTGTATACCCGGTGTAAAGATATCGCGGGACGAAATGCCACCGTAATAGTGACGGGTTGTAGGATCTGAAGGATGTATATCTGGACAATTCCATGAGTTGTAGGCTAGCAGCTGGCAGCTTTGCGGAGAGATCTGCCATCAACAAGCTCAGCGGTAGTCGTAGTCGCACCACTTTGCTGGTTGAAACGACGGTGGGTGTTTCAGTGCAAAAGATCAAATACACATAATTGTTACCTCCACCTGACTTGGCTCTCAGCCACAACAATCCTCCCAAGCGACCGTAGTTGACGCCACCATCACTTCCACAAAGTTGACTCACTCTCTCATTCACCCCACAATCCAACCATGAGCCGGGACGAACGCCGGCGGAGGGACGCCTCGCGCTCCCCCTCCCCGACCCGGCGCTCCTCCAGATCACGCCGCGACACGTACTACGGAGAAGCGTTCAACGACCATAATGAGCGCGGCGCGGGGCCGTCGCGCAGCAACGCATGGGATCCGCCGAGCCCAATCAACCGTGAGGGCTACTACGAGCCGCAAGTGCCACGGAAGGAGACCCACGGTCCGTCTCTTGAGCAGGTCGACACGCTCGCACTGTATGTCCATGTCCTACCTCAAGGATTGAGCTGATGGCAGGACGCTCGCGGCGGTGATACAGGGCTTGAGCCGGCGCGATGTCGCGCGCGCCGTCGCCGACCGCCTGGCCAAGTTTGGCGGCGCCCCCGGAGGGGCTGCGGACGACGCGCGGCGCAAGCTCGAGGATGCGGAGGAGGAGGTGCGCATCGGCACCGTCGCGCTGCATGACGCCGTCGTGGCGCTGCTGCGGAGAGCACTGTCGGGCGCCAGCACGGGAGTGGACAGCGACGCGGTCGAGACCATCCGCGCGCGCGTCGAGAAGCTCGAGCAGCGGGTGCGCTCGCCGTCCCCCCGCCGCCCAAGATCACCGTCGCCCAGGCGGCGCTCTCCAACGCCTGTCGACAAGGGCAAGGGCAAGGAGCCTGTGCCACCGAGCGAGAGCGCAGGGGAGGAGGAGGCCCACGCCGACCAGCGCGATCCCAAGCGCGGAAGAGCGCGCGCGCTGCTCGAGGAGGTGCTCGCCCGGCTCGAGGACGTCGAGGGTATGGCCGAGAACGCAATGCAGGCGTACCAGCAGGTCGCGGACGACATCTCGGTGCTCAACATGGACTTCATCGAGCAGGGCGACGTGATCGAGGAGCTGTCCGCGCTCGTGCAAAAGCGCAAGCGCAAGCGCAGAGCGTCGGACGCGGACGAGTCGCGCGCAACGTCGGCCAAGGCGACGGCGGAGCCTGAAGAACGCCCCGCTTCACAGAGTAGAACGGGCGAGGCCGACATGGAGATCGACGAGGACAGCGAGGACGGCGAGGTGCACGAGGCGGAGAGGTCTGAGAAGCCGGTCCCCCGCATCGTCCTCGCCCTCCCCCCTATACCACCCAAGCCCAAGCCCGACGCAAGCGCGCCCGCCGCCCCCGACAACTCCGGGCTCGTGGACGAGATGGCGCAGCTGCGCGAGCAGATGGCCGCCATGGAACAGCGGCTCAACGAGATGCAGGCCGCGGCTCCAGCAGTGGCACCAGCGACGACGGAAGCAGCCGACGTCGACCAGCCTGACAAGTCTGACGACAAGAGCGCCGATCCCGCAGCATCTGCGGCGGCGACACTCCGCGAACTCTCGCTGCCCCAAAACGAGGCCGCCCTGTCGCCGGCCATGACGCTCGACAACTTCGGCAAGATCCGCGAAACGCTGGAAGACATGTCCAAGCACCTCGCGAGCCTGCAGGCGCGCGTCGACGCGTTCGCAAAGGTGGACGTGCAGACCATGCTTGACACGGAGCGCGCACAGGTCCAGACGGCCGTGCAGAACCTCCTCGATTCGAAGTGGCACGACGTCGTCGCGGCCACGGAGACGGCAATCATCGGCAAGCTCGACGAGCACATTGCGCGTGCGGTGCCCGCCGTGGTGGCGCGCGAGATCCGCGCTTTAGCCGCCAAGTCGCCGAACCTGGCGCGCACGAAGGGCAGCCAGAGCGCACCGCCGCCCGGCGCGAGCCCAACGCCCCAGTCGCCCACGGTCCCGTTACAGCAGCGCCTGAGTCTCCCCAGCGACCAATCTGTAAGGCCACCCGTCGGGAGGCGCTGACCCAGGCCGCTCTCGGGCTAGCGCAGCGCATAGGCGATGCGAGCGACCAGACGCGCGCGCAGCAGATCTCCGCGCAACACGCGCAGAACGCGCAGCAGTTCGCACAGCAGGCAACTTTTCAGCGGGTCCAGCAGCATGCGGCGCAGCAGGTCGCCCAGCAGCGGCAGCCGCAGTTGAGCCACCAGCAGATGTTAGCGCTGGCTCAAGTCCAACACCTCCAGCAGCAGCAACAGCAGCAGCAGCAACAGGTACAGCAGCAGCAATCGCTGCTCCAGCGGCGGCAGAGCACCGGTGCCGCCAGCAACACCGGCAACGGCAACGGGAGCAGCAGCGTGCACTCCACCCCGGAGTTCATAGGCATGACGCTTCCGCCGCAGACCAACGCCCAGCAGCAGGTGCCCCCAGTAAGCACCGCCGCCACATCCCCCCCGGCGCCCCCGAACGCGAATCCTAATGTGAGCCTGGCGGCCCTGCAGCAGCCCAACACTAGCACCCCGACGCCGGAACAGCTGGCGGGCGCGGGTTTGACACCGGAGGCCATCGCCGCCGCCAACATCCCCGCGGAGCTCAAGCTCCGCATCCTGCAGCAGTATCCTGGGTGGGTGGAGCGGTGCAGGCAAGCAATAGAGCAGCAGGCGACACAGGCGAACCAGGCGCAGCTGCAGCAGCAGTTTGCACAGTTCCAGGGGCAGCAGCAGGGCCAACAACAACAGCAGCAGCAGCAGCAGCAGCAGCAGCAGCAGCAGGGGCAACTGTCCCAGCAGCAGATGCGCCTCGCGCAGCTCCTGGGCTACAATCAGCCTCGTCCACCTTCTTCATAGTTAGCATGTACCACTACATCACGATACCGTCAGTAGCCGCGCCGCGACCAGTCCAGACGGGACGAGTCCACAGCACGTCAGGTGACCGCAAGTTGGCTCATCCGTCCTTTGTCTGTGAAACATCAAAGTGGATCTTCCGCCTGTGGACAGTGAAACTGAAACATGTCGTCGACAAGGCCCAGGCCGCTGTATTCGCCAACACCAAGCCGGTCGTCGCCATATCTTCCGCCGTCGCCGTCGCCATGCCGCCAAAACCATCATGGTAGCCCCGAGACACAATTCTTCCCCGCCCATCACATCTGATTGTAGCATCACAAGATCGCCACTCGTACGCGGCCTGGACCTCACCGCCGTTCGGGGATCTGGCGGCGTCTCCGGGAGGCGTGTGATGCTTATTCGCTGGGAATGCGGTAGCCGGGGCCGGCAGTCCGTGTTGGCAGGCTGGGCTCGACGTCCCGTTCAGGATGAGCCGCGTCGCTGGGCCCGAGGTCCCGTTCAGGATGAGCCGCGTCGTCCGCGACGTGTCTTACAGGCGGGGAGCAAAGTCCGCGCTGCGACATGAAGCCGTGGCGCGTAGCACGGGCACTGTACTGGTCCCAGACTGTCGCGATCGCGGTAGTGATCCCAGACCGTCGCGACCGCGCCTTTCCCACCCCGCACCGCTCGCAGTTCCGTGTCCGTGAATAGCGATAACGCGGTGCCACCTGTAACAAGTGCCACAGTGCCACACAGATCCAGATCCATCGCGCGCAGCTGGTTGCATGCCACCTACGCAGCTTATTGACCCCACCGTCGTGAGTTGTGAGGCATGTCAGGACAAGCTGGAACAACGGTAAGACAGGCGTGCAGTGAGACATTGCTGCGGGTAAGACAGCTGGAGTATCTTCCGGGCACACACCACGGCCGGGTTGTCGGCGGATCAGAAATAGGCTTGCGGGCATGGCCGTATGCCGCTTTGAATGGCGAGCGATTTACATTGCTCGTGTTCCCTGCAAGCCGGGCTGAATGCGAGGTACATTGCTCAAGCATTCCCGCCATGCCGGGTTGAATGGCGAGGTACATTGCTCGCGCGAGATCGACCTGCCGCGCCTGCCGGCGGCGCTCGCTGTGGAATGCTGGCCACGACCCCAAGACACCAGCTAGTCACCTCCGAGATCGCCAAGCTGTCCAAAGATCTCGGATCTGGGAGTGGTGCAGCGGGCCTGCGCCCGCGCGCGGTCGTCAAGACCTCCTGCACGCATCGTCAGCAATGCTGAGCACATCCGCATCCGAGCACATGGACGCGCTCGTGCGCAGTCTCCGCAGATCGCGCAATCTCCGGGCTCCACAATCCGCAATCCGAGACCGGTCGAGACCGTGGCGAGTGAGACCCCGACCGGGCATGGGCATCGATGGGCATGTGCGCGTCGGGGGTTGGAGTCGGCCCCGCCTCCCCGTTGCCCCACCTGGCTGGAGAGGTCACACGACTGGGGGTTTGTGGGTGGGGCGGGGGCTTTTGTGGGTCTCGGATGCAATCGTGCCCGAGGAGGGCGAGAATAGAACGTGGAACATGTCGTGACGGGACTCTGTTCGGGTTAGCGGATACGGATAGATTGCATGGCACGCAGTCATGTAGGCACTTGTACCCGGCCATGACGGCGCTTGTGCCGGAGCTAGTGGTGGGAGGCGAGTGGTGCGCGAGCGGCTGGTGGGAGTTTGATTGAAACGTTGGCTCGGCACAGCACCCCATTTTGCACCGTCGCATGCCGCACCCCGTTGCATTCTGCACGAGTCGAGAGATGCCCGCGTCAGCTAGTCGACGCCGTGGTTGCGTGGCTGACGAGTAGTCGGACGCTAAGAATGAACGGCGGATCTGATGTCCTGCGGAAGTGCTATGCTACCTGCGGAACGCTTCAGACCAGGCACGTGGTTGTGTGATGAAATGACGCACGGGATGGCCGTGAATGCGAGAAACGAACGTGCGTCTAGTGCCTCCAAGCCATTAACATGAGTGGTCGGATTAAATGACGCCTCCCTCCCACCTCTCTTCCTCTGCTGTCGTTCCGTTTGCTCGGTCTTGACCCCCTCGCCGCCTTCCCGTCGTGTGCTATGCCATCCTCGTGGGCCTCGCGCCGTGACATGCCCCGTGCCAGCCCAGAACCCAGCGCTCATCCCCCAGAACCCGGTCCTCGCCGCCCATGCCGCCCAGCGATGACCGTGTTTGGTTCAGCCGTCGGGTTCGTCGGCGGAGTTGCCCAGCCCAAGAACCCCCTGTACCTGAGCTCGTGAGTGGCCTAGAGTCGGTGCCGAGGCGTCTCGCGATCGTGCGTGTGACATGTGCTGCCGCGGGTCCATGGGTCCACTAGGTCCCAAGCCACCGGCGGCCACACGCCATGTACCCCAAGACTCTTGCGTGCGCGCGCGCTTGGCTGCGCGCTTGCGCTCCTGCTTATCGTTCCCAAATGGCGGATCACACTGCTAGCTGGCCACCCACTTTCCTCCCTCCTTAATCCTCCCATCTCCATCTCTTCTCATCCCTTTCATATCTCCCCAGCATCAACGTTTGTTGATACTGGTGCATCTGTATCCTAGAAGTACAGCGCCAAGTACAAGGCCCCGCAAACTGGAGCGTGCCAGCAATCAAAGGAGCGCGCTCGCGCGACTGGCTGGGTCGTCTGACCGGCCCTCGTGCGTGCCGGCACACGACGCACGTTTAAACTTGGACCAAGAAATCTCGGGCCACGCCCACCACCCTCACACGACCCGACTGCCACCGCTGCCAGACAGCCCAAGACTCACCATGGCATCGGTCCTTCCACCCCCGCACCATCTGCACGATACATACACGTCGAGGTTCCAGCCCTCGCTCTCCGTCCCCCCGTCTCTGAGTGCTCTCGGCCCGCCACTGTCTCTCTCCCACTCCCATCCTCGCTACCCGCCCCCGCCATACCGCGGCGCCTACCACCCTAGCGTAGAGTACCACCCCCACTACGACCCGTACGCCGCCGCCATGCCTCCGCCACCGCTTCCGCGCAAGCGCAACCGCAGCGCCAGCCCCAGTTCGCCGTCCGGCGACAGCGAGTACGACCCGGGGTCCAAGCCACGCAAGGGCGCTGCTGCGGCCAAGCTGCCACCTGGCCACAAGATCGGGCCTAATGGTCGCCCCATGTCGCGCGAGCAGCTCCGCAAGGCCAACCACTCGCTCATTGAGCGGCGACGCCGCGAGAAGATAAACTCGGCCCTCGCCGACCTCCGCGGCATGGTGCCCGGTCTCGGCGAGGAGAACGGGGGCAAGGGTGGCGAGTTCAAGCTCGAGGTGAGTCACAAGGAGGCGCACGTGGGCGCGGGAGCGGGGCCGGGAATGGAAACCGGACCCCGAGCCCGAGTACGAAATGGAGCGCGGCTAACGGCAGGTCTTGGAGCGCACCGTCGAGCACATGCGCGAGCTCAAGCGCCGCATCGCGGACCTCGAGGCCGAGGCCGCCCCGGCTGCCAAGCGCCGCCGCCAGTCGACCACCACCACTGACTCGAGCATGGATGTCGACAGCCCCCGAGAGCGTGTACACGAGTTCGAGCACCGCGGCCAGCGCGACCGCCCACACCGGGCGTGGCGCCACTCCCCACCCAAGCACTCGTCGTCGCCGCCGTCGCCGTCCATGACCCCGCCGCAGCGCGCCGCACCCGACCCAAACGAGACCGAGGACGAGGCCAACCTCCCCCCACCGTTGACTATGGCCTCCCGCTCCCGCTCGGACGAGTCACATAGCTCGCAGACGCGAACGTCGACCTCGCACTCGACCGCCTCTCCGCACCCGCCCAGCATCTCGAGCCTGCTCTCGAGCGCCCAGCCCCCGCGGTCACAGGCGCCGAGCTCGCGCGCACCCCCGCGCGACATCTGCCTGCCCTTCCCGACGCCGAGCCCCACCTCGCCCTTCCTCTCGTACCCGAGCAACACGAGCACAGCAAGCAGCGCGACGGGCCCGCCCGAGCCGTCCCCCTTCCTCGCCCCGCTGCAGAACATTGCGCTGTTCGACGGCGCCCTCACCTCGCCGCTCACCGGGCCACACAAGCCGAGCCCGCCCGAGAAGCGCAGCGAGATGAACCCCGAGGACGCGGCGCACGTGCTCCTCGCCATAAGCTCGCCCGACACGCTCCGCCCCACGGCCAGCACGGGGAGCACGCCGCTCATGAGCGTCCACCGCGGCCTGGAGCGGCGCCTCACCCTCGACGCGGAGGAGTTTACGCTCGACGGCGGCGTCGCGCGCTCTGCGGATCTGCGGGTCGCGCGGCACCACACTCAGGGCAAGACGGCGCGAGACATCTTGCGCATGTAGGGGTCGGGGTCCGTGTTTGGTTGTGAAACGCGCCGCAGAACAATGGCGCCAGCCCAGGGGACAGGATAGAGTTTACCGTGTACCATACCATAGACTTCTTGTAGTTGTAACTTGTCGAAGTAGCCAGACACATGGGAATGGGAAAGATGTTGCTGTGCCCTGTTGCGATGCTTCTCGCCGCTGCTTCGGGCTGCCACGCCGATGCAAGCAAGGCCGTGGGCACGATCTGCCTGGTGTGTGCGGGGTGCGTGACACACGCTCGGTGGAAGTTGTCGTCTGACCCCGCAGCCAGCACCATCGCGTCTGGGCCGAGGAGCGTGCGCGCTCAAACCTGGGAGCACAAAGCCTCGGTCAGACGGGGCACAAGGGGAGAGCGGAATGCGATTGGGGTCAGTCAGGCCTCGCCTCAGGCTGGTGTTCAGGCTGTTCAGGTAGTTAGGGGAATGGTGAGTGGGCGAATGGGCGAGTGGGTTGGGTGGCGCGGTGGCGGAGGATTGCAGGTACACAAATGGCTCAGTGTGCGGTGGGATGCTCGGGTGGCGCCGGCGTGAGCACTGATCGCCAGGTAGCCTCACTGAGACCGCCAAGGGGAGCATCCTTGGGCATCCTTGTCACCTCACCTCATCTGGGCTTGGCCTTGTTGCGCTCTCTCTCTCTCTCCATCGGCCAACAGGCCGGCGCACGAGCGCACCCCCTCTCCACACCACTCTCCAGCTACACTTCGACCTCGACCTCAAGCTCTGGCTCCGACAACCTCTCCTGATCGCGGCCCCGGCGGCGCTCCCCTCCCCCCTCGCTCGCACGCGATCACAGGCCGCACTACCCGCCCCGACTGGCCGCGTCTTGGCTCACCTTGCGCCTCGACGTGTCTGACAAGTGTTGCTTGTCTGCACTAACATTGAACGCTAGCCACTGTCGACCTCCCCTCCACACCAATACACTACACTACACCGCCCTCGCGACTATTGAGAGCGCCCTCTGACCTCAAACCTTCTTCGTCTTCCTCCCTCCCCTTCTCCACACCACAGCACCGCCCGACCCCTCCGCCACAATGACCACAGAGCGCCCGTGGCAGCGCTGGCTGCTCGGCCTGATCATGCCCCCCAAGCTCAGCGACAACATGTGCGTCGGCTCGCCGCAGCTCGTCTTCGCCGAGGGCCAGGACAAGCACGTCGCCATCTACGCCCAGTCCGGCGTTCCCACCGACCACCTGATCGAAGCACCACCAGTAACGCAGGTGGCACCGCCGTCGCCCGAGCAGACCCTCGCGTCGGCCCAGACCTCGCCCACCCTCGCGTCGCCCACACAAACGGCCGCGTCGTCCCTCGAGTCGCCCCCCAACACGGGCACGGTCAAGCGCCGCCCGAAAGTGCTCAACAAGGTGTCGTACACGCTCGACGACGCGATCCCCACGCCGCCCGCGACGCCCGGGCGCGCCTCGTTCCGCGTCGAGCGCCTCCGCCCCACCCTCGCCACACTCGAGAAGGCCGCCGGCAACGCGCTCTACTTTGAGCAGTACTACGACGCGCTGTCGCGTGGGGTGCACCCCCGCCCGCTGCGCGCCAAGCGCGCCAAAGTCGACTTTCGGGGGTTCGAGGTCGGGCGCGTGATCGGGCAAGGCGCGTTCGGCGTCGTCTACATTGCCAACGAGGTGCGGCGGAACAGGATAGTCGCCATCAAGCAGCTGCGCAAGACCGAGTGGGTCGCACGGCTGGACACGCTGACCCTAGTCTCCTCCGGATGGGCCAGGAGGGCCATGTGTGTGCCGAGAGGGACCTGCTGAGCACGGCGACGAGCATGCGCGGTGTGCGCTGGATCCCGTCGCTCCACTATGCGTTCCAGGACCGCGACCACCTCTTCCTCGTGCTCGAGTACATGGGCGGCGGCGACCTGCTCACGCTGCTCATGGCGCGCGGGTGTTTACCCGAGGACGAGATGCGGTTCTACGCCGCCGAGATGGTCCTGGCGCTGCACCAGGTCCACAAGCTCGGGTACATTCACCGCGACGTCAAGCCGGACAACTTCTTGTTTACGCACCAGGGCCATATACGCGTGGCGGACTTTGGCCTCGCCACGGACCTGCACTGGTCGCACGACTCGAGCTACTACGAGCACCAGCGCCGCGCGGTCCTCAAGCGACACGGCGTGCCTCTCTCGAGGCCCGCGTTCGGGAATCGCCGCAGGCGCCTCGAGGCCCCCGCGAACGCGCCACCAGGATGGGCCGACAAGTCCAAGCTCCTCAGCTGGCGGAAGCAGCGCCGCCGCATGGCATACACGATCTGCGGCACCAACTCGTACATGGCGCCAGAGGTGATACGCGGCGCCGGGTACGGGTTCGGGGCAGACTGGTGGGGCCTGGGTATCATCGGTAAGTGATGGCCCGACACACGCGAAGCGAAGCACGATAGCTGATGTCAGTGTACGAAGCACTGTATGGCTCAGTACCGTTCATGGGCAACTCGCGCGAAGCCGCGCGCCAGAAGATACTCGACTGGAAGCAAAATCTCAAGTTTCCCCGGTCCCCGCGCGCGTCGCCCCTCGCTGTGGACTTTATCAGGAAGCTCCTGTGCGAGCCCGAGGACCGGCTCGGGTACATCCCGCAGTCCAAGCGGCGGGGGTCGTTCTCGGCCGTGCCCCTCCTGGACGACCCACCACTGGGCAGCGATGGCGTGGAGCAGCTCATGAACCACCCCTGGTTCTTGGGCATTGACTGGCAGACGCTGCATGAGCAGATCCCGCCATATCAGCCCAACCTTGAGGCGCCCGACGACACGCAGCACTTTGACGACGATATCCCGAACGAGCCGCTCGCCCCGGCCAACTCGGCGCTCGACCTGCGCGACCCGCTCCTCGGCGACGTCGCGTACGGGGCGCAGGTGATGGCGATCCGTAAACAGTGAGTGCGCCGTCAGTGCCAGCTGACCCAGACTCGCGTTTAAGGGGTGGACGTTCCGCTCGCCATCGAGCTACGACGAGACGCCTGCCGAGGTGTACACCGAGCCGTCTGCGTCGACGCGGTACGCTGACAGCGTGGAGCGGGGGTATGCGAGCGACGGGGACTCGCTCGCCCGCGCCGACGACCGCGAGGACGAGGTCGTGCTCGAGGACGAGGACCCCGACTACGAGCCGTACCCGCGCCCCCACCACGAGAGCAGGCAGTACCCGAGCTACGGGCGGTACTACGCGGACATGCCGCCCCGGCCGCGCGTCAAGAGCGCGGGCGCGATGGAGGACACGTACGACTCGGGGTACGGTACCGACGAGGAGGGGCGGTACGCGACGGACGGCGAGCTGTACGCCCGCTACACCCAGAGCGTGGACAGCCTCGCGCTCCACACCCAGTTTGACCGCGGCGCCGAGCTCGTCAAGTGGCAGGAGATAGTCAAGGATACCGCCGCGGCCGAGGCGGCGCTGGCGGCCGCTGCTGCTGCCGCGGTGCAGCACAAGCGCATCAGCGAGATGGACGGCGACAGCCCGAGCGAGGGCACGCCGCGCGCCAGCGAGGCGACGGTGCGCGCGTCCCAGAGACTCAAGCAGGTGCTGCGGGCGAGAGTGGCGCGTGTGGGATCGTAAATGTGTACGACGGGGGCTATACAATACCTAGATGGCGGAGTGTACGTTAGTAGGAGTGATCTAGGACAAGTTGGGCATGAATGGGTGCTCGCGTTCTCGATCGCAGTGCTGGGCGCTTAATGACTCTTGACCAAGCGGGGCAGACGCCAACGCACCCTCTTAGCTCGATCAGCTCACGCCCCTCTCGCACAGCTCTGCGCCTCGTCAAGTCTCCTCCCGAGGCCTGCGCCCAGCTCCGCCCACACGCCCTCCTGTCCACTTCCGTGTCCACTAATGATGCAGGATCTCCATCACCGTACAAGCAAGCCGCGTCTACATGTAGTGTGTCGAGTCGATTAACCCGACTTGCCCGCGGGCTGCTGGTTCCTGTTCTGTCAGCGCGCGCTCGAGAGCGTAGCGGAAAGAGGAGAGGTTCAGATAGGAGCGAAAGACTAGATGGAATTGTGTCGATCATGATAGATCTGATTGAACTATGCTTGATTCTTGGATCATCCGGGAAGAGGGACTGGGGAGGACACTTACATGGAGCGCTTGCCGCCGGGGGTGAGGGTGACGTTGACGAAGCGGCGGGTGTACTGGGCGCGCTTCTCTGTGGGGTTAGCTTTTGCCCGGCGCTGGGCGGGAGCGGAGGGCAGCGGGCAGGCGGCGGCTGGAAAGGGCAAAGGCGGCGCGGGAGGTGCAGAGCGAGCGTCGAGGAGGAAGAGGCGAGGGGATGCTCGAGCCGCGAGCTGGACGTGGGAAAGTTTCGAGGGGGTGCCCGAAATCTGCACCCGAATCCTACGCGCGTCGCATGTCGCGCGCTGCGATCGCTCGTCCGCATCGCCGGTGCCGCGCCATTGTCGTTGCCTTGTCGTGTCGCCGCGCTGCCCGCGCGCTCGCGAGCTACTCACTAGCGCGGCCCTTGGGCGACTTCTTCTTCTCCTGCTTCTCGACCTTAGGAGTCTGGAAAGTCAGCTCATGTCCCGTGTCTCGCCACCAAACTCCTCCCGCTCTCTCCTCTCCTCTCCGCGCCTGCATGCGCGCGCGACGGTGCGCGCGCAGACACACGCTCGATGGGTGGGCGGCCGGTGCGCCCACCTCTCGCCACCCATCTCTCCCCCTCTCCTTCCCATCCTCCTCCGCGCGATCCGAAGCGATATTCACCTGCGACTTGACCTTGCCGGCACGCGCGAGAGAGCCGTGGACCTTACCC